>OZ020614.1:54222720-54412373 GCA_963971575.1 Liopterus haemorrhoidalis
AATCTGTATCCAGTGTATAAAGTTAAGCTTCTTATCCTGATATTTGGTGTTTTGGGGGGGGGGGGGGTATGAAAGCCTCCTTCCGAAGGGAAATCGAATCCATTCCCGCCTGCAGATCTTCTGCCTCATCTTTGATCTGCAGAAAGCATTGTTGCTCGGGTCACTCCGTATTGTGCGGCACTGGATCTGGTGTAATTTCTGCAATCACCAGGGTTTGGGATGCAGCTGTGTGTATATAGGTCCACTAGTCTCTAGCATGTTACTGAAGTTTGCGATTAGTGGATGCTTATCAAGACCTGACAAAACCCAAATAATAATAATAATATTTATTTTCAATATTAATATGTACACCCTTACAAAAAAATAATAATAATAATACATTCGAACGAAAATAAATTGAGAGACGAATGTTATAAATAATAAAGACAAAATACATTTCTGATGATATTGTTTTCTATTTTGTAAATGTTGGTGTAAAAATAAATGTAACGGAAAGAATTTGATTTTTAGTTATTGGCATTAAACAGCATTTTTCCTTTAGTTGTCATGTCCTGATTTTTAGCTGTCATGTCCCGACTTTTAGTTGTCATGTCCCTATTTTTAGCTGTCTTGTCCCGACTTATAGTTGTCATCCCAGTTTTTAGTTGTCATATCCCGATATTTAGCTATAATGTCTCGATTTTTAGTTGTACCTATCAGCTCACTCTAGGTTTAAGGAAAGCAATTGGGCCAAACGTCGCAACTGTAATTTCACCAAACAGAACCTTGATGACCGACGTAACACTCTTTGCAAAACAATTTGTAATCAATAGGAATTCCATCTTACATTCCTAACTTCATTTTACCGGATGCATCCTCATGACAATGAAACTGAAATTCCATAATTGCAATGAACTAGTTACATACCACTATAATGAAAATAATAATAACTCATTAACAAACATAGGATTCGTTTTGGGCATTTTAAGTGTATGGTAATATACTTAAATGACAGAGTTGCAGACCAATTTCCTTATTTGATAACCTTCAAAAATATTGTCAAACTGACAAATCTGCGACCTTCAATTTAAAATATAGAACTTTTCTTTCCTGGTTTCAATATAAGCCAATATTTGGTTGCCTTTATATATATGGGATTTTTAATATTATTTATTAACTATTATTTATTTTAATAATTTTGATATGTTCTTAGGAGTTACTCAAAGCCTATATCATATGAACAATTAAAAAGAAAAAAACTCGCAGTTGGCCATGGGAATTTTGAACATGCAATTTATGCCATAAATTTTGAAGATAAATAATGTTTATTTTGTGGTGCGCTATTTTATAACTTCTGTAATCGATAAATGGGATTTTTCTGTAAATTTTCTCTTGGGGGGAATGTTATATATTTTAGTAAAAAAAATTAGGGATAATAAATGAGTGTTTTTATTATTCCTTAAGCCGCATTCAGAGCTCTTAAATCAATAGCTTATGCACTGTATCTTATGGACTGTTCACTGTCACCAGAAAGTTTCGTTCAGACCTCCAAATTTAATACGCTGTTTGTTGTGGATTGTGCATAATTTTCTAAACTTATAGCTAGTGAGATGTTTTAATGAGACAGACATATAAACACATTGGCTATCGCAGTCTATCAGTGACACCGTAGTTATCGAATGCTTTACATAACCTAACATAATGTCATCATTAACAAATCTTGCTCAAAATTACAAAGACGGACAGTAAATATGATCAATTTAGGTAATTAGGTAGTTAAATTCTAAGACAACAGAATTATAAAAACGATAATGCATATAAAATATTTTATGAAGTTAAATAGTTGGTTTCAAAATTCACAGATGGCGGGCTATTCGTAACGTACTAATTTATAACAGATGTGAACGGTACATGAAACGTTAAAAGAATGCATTAAAACATAAGAGCGTAACAACGAACAGTCTATAACTCGTTAATTTAAAGAGGTCTGAATGCGGCTTTATTCACCATGTTTCAACGAGTGCCTACAACGGATTAATATTATTATATAGATACAGATTATATACATGTGCTATTGACTAGGGTTGTACATCGAAGGCAAAACATGGATGTTTCCGATACATCGATGTTTTATTAATATTAAAAAAATCTATTTATTTATATTATATAGGTTTTATTTAATAATGTAAAGATAAAATACGAAAACAAGTAACATATAATTCACAAAAAGCATTTATTAGATTTTTATATAGAAATATTCTTTTTTAATAGTAATTAATTTCATACTAATATTACCCAATATATAATAAGCCAAATTTGTACCTACTATTTTTACATTTCTAAAATGAAATATTGCATTTTATTATAATACTAATATAATAATCTTCATGTTAATTTTATATTATTTATCCTAATATTAATTTTACACTAACATTACAATATAATAATCCTAATAATAGTTTTATTAATAAATAAATTATAATTATATTTCCCAATACGGTAATTCCAGGGATTGGAGGAATAACAACTGGGAAAGTGTCAACAAGACTCAAAAAGCAACAAGTTTGTTGGCGTCGTTGGTCGTTGGCATTGTGTGCAAAAATTAGAAGTTTCTTTATTTATTTATTTATTTAAATTTACATCTGTCCTACGGAAAGAATTCAAATACGGACAGGTACATGGTAATATCATATTTAGGGTGACCATTCGTCCCGCATTTTAACATTTTGTCCCGCATTTTGGATTTGGGAGGTGAGGACCCTTTTTTTTGCTCTTCACTTGGATTTGGGAGGTGAAGACTTTTTTTTTTGCTCTTCACTTGGATTTTGGGAGATGAGGACCTTTTTTTTGCTCTTCACTTGGATTTGGAAGGTGAGGGCTTTTTTTTTTGCTCTTCATTTGGATTTAGGAGATGAAGACTTTTTTTTTTGCTCCGTCCCACATTGCCTTCTTAAGAAAATGGTCACCCTAACCATATTTAAAGTTACAGTGTAATATATAAGTTTAAGTAGTTCCCCAAGTCTAATACATATAATACAAAAAAATTCATACATATAAAATAAAATATAAAACAATAAAATGTAAAACATAAATAATATGGCAATAACATAAGGTAATGAAACAATAATATAAATAAAAAAGATAGATAAAAAAATAATAAAAATAAATAAGTTAAAAATGTAAAAATAAAAGTAGAAATAGTTCAATGCCAAATGAGCAACGTAGAAACTGAGAAGCTTAGAAATCAAAATAAGAAAATTAAGAATTGATACTAAAAGAGATCAGTATGTTCAATATCTGAATGATGATATGAACAAATGCGGTTAATTGGGGACTTAAGAAAGAGATTAGTACGCGCATGCGGTAGGTAAAAAAATAGTGGGATACGAGTGTGGGCATGGGGGGTATGGAAACTTAAAAGTTGTAGAAGTGCAGGATCATAAATTTTATTAGATATTAATTTTTTTAAGAATGACAATGAATTTCTCGGCGTTTGTATAATGGTTTGGTTGAAAATATTTGAAGCAGGGAGTCATAAGGAAATTCAGGAGGAGGGCAAGATCCCATGACTTTAAAATAAATGAATTTAAGAAATTAATGCTGGATCTTTTACAAAAAATTCTTCTGGACGTTATATTTCTTCTTATTTTTTTATTATTCTGCTAACTGCTAAGAAGAATAAGAATTAACACTATTATTATTGTTATATCACAATAGATGGCGCTTATATTGTGTATACTAATTTTAATAAAAATTAAAATTTTAAGATTCCAGCTCTCTAGCAGTAATTTTTGAATTTCAAAGTTTAAACATCGACATCGGTAGTAGACATCGATGTTTTATCGATACTATCGCCATCTGAACATCGATGGTGAAAACATTGATGTTTTTAAAAAAACATCGATGTTTTTTTCCCATCCCTTCTATTGACTCTAAAAATGTCTCATCTAGGGAAATAATATGGAATAATCCCTTGTCAACCACGACAGCAAAGTTCTTGGAAAATGTCGCGGTTGACAAGACTAAGATTGCATACAAAATAGGGAATCATGTTTAACAACGCTACAGTGGCGGCTGAGACAGGGTGGCACTGGGACAGTGTCTTCCTAAAAAAAATTAATAAGAAAAACTGAATTTAAAATCTCATTTATACTTAAAAATTGCATTAAACTAGCTAAATATATCTGTATATATTTATTTTTATTATTTCTAAAAGATTTTTCATGTGCTAGATTTTAAATTTGATCAATATGTGGACACTCGGGACACCACCTCGTAGTGTCCCCAGACACAGCGTTGCCACATGCGATTTCTAATCTACTTACCTACGCAAGTAATAAAAATGAACTGGAAAGGGCAACAGCTGCGGTGTATGTGTTTCAACAGCAGCGGTTCCCAAATTTTATTGACAGCGACCCGGTACGAGGTTTAAAAATTTTTCGCGACCCACCTTATGAAAAAAAAACATTTATTTATAAAACAAATTTTATTTTAAAGCTGTAGCTTTATAGTAATAAAGAGTAATAAATAGTAATAAAGAGTATAGTATAATAATAAAGAATATAGTATAGTAATAAAGAGCACAAATACACACTATTTTAGTGATTAACTGACGTAAAAAAAAAAATATGTACAAAAAAATCTTTTTTGTGTTTTTACAATTTTTTTCGCGACCCGGCAAAATTTTTCTCACCGGGGCACCGGGTCGCGACCCACACTTGGGAAACGCTGTGTTAGTGAATTTAGGCCGGCGGCCTTACCTTAGCGTTCGTTTGATTGGATTTTACTCGCTGTTTCACTGACGTGAAACTGGGATCACGTTAGTTTTAATATAACGCACTGTTATATTAAAACTAACGTGCTTAACTAATGGGGCACCTAAAGCTACAATTTTTTTAACGGCCGATTATTGATCTATCTGTAGCGCGGAGCTTGATAAAAAAAAAAATATAATAATAAAAAATTATTCACTTTCAAGTCGTACTTGGAAGTATAATATGAAAGCGAAATATTTTTAATCATTTTTAATGTCAACTTAGGTCATTTTTTACCAACTTACACATCGCGTTTTTGAGAAAAAACGTATTCCCTCTACCTTGATACATTGTGTATATGAATCCTAAATGTGTTCCACAGGCCAGATTGAGTTGGATTGGGGACCAGATACTTAAAAATCACGGAGGACGGGTGGGCGAAATTCTGAAAATCATTTGAGAACTTGGGGAAGAAATTCTGAAAATCAATTAAGGACAGGGGGAGTGGAGAAATTCCGAAAATCTTTTGAGGAAGGGGGGAGAGCTATTCTAAAAAACAAGGGGCAGAAATTTCATCCGAGCCGTTTGAAACTTATTGTTGAGCCAGATTAGCCTCGCGGGCCGTAGGCTGGACACCATTGCAATATATGGATCAAAAAGTGTCCCCCCAAATATTATACCCACCAGCCGCTACTTCAAGGCTATATCTTAAAAAATATAGTTACATTTCATTTCTTAAATCCCGTATTTCCTTATAAGGTTTTATAATATTAGTATTTTACATAATCTACTTCTTATTCGCCGGGCACTAATATTAGATGCATCGAATTATTTGGAATTTAAAACCGCATAGGGAAAAAATATACCGCAAAAATAGCGACTAATATAAACCGCGATTGATAACACTACGGATGACTATTATTGAATAAATGACTATTACTATCCCGCAATTATAGGAAAAATCATAGAAATTGTGTAATCTTTATACATAAAAATCAATTTCTGTTTCTTTGTTTGTTTGTTTGTCTGTTCTTTATGCAAAGCCAAACGGATGGACCCATTTTTACCAAATTAGTACAGGGGGGTAAAATAATCCGAGGAAGGTTTTAGTGAGGGTTGCAACTTCGTCCATGTCTCCTTAGGGGGCGTTATGGGGGGAAACCATAATTTTTCACTCTCCGTGCAGTTTAAAGTGATTACGTAGGCTAAACCTTAAGAGATATATCGATATAAAGTAGACAAAAATGTAGATCTTAACTAGATCTAAAAAAAGTCCGCGAGAGCATATACCTATCATGCACCAATATTGTGTATTAGGCAATTTTCTGTTTTTAAACGTAATAGTTTTTGTATTATAAAGTTTGTGGGTGCATAACATCGGAGGTTTATAGTGATGTATCAATTATTTTAGGATAACAAATTAGAGCATTTCACGTAGAATCATAATATATTTAACACTATACATCAGTGTTTCTCAACAGGTGGTCCCCGGACCACCGGTTGTCCGCAGAAAAATTTTAGTGGTCCGCGAAAGTTTTTGTATGTGTTTTTTGCGTGTTTTGGTTATTTTTTATGCACATTTGTCATGTAAATGATTTATGTTTTGTTTATTTTCTGTAAACTTTCTGTGATTTTCTACAAATAAAATAAATGTATTTAGTAACACATTATATATATTTGTTTTCTTGCAAAAAAATAACCAAAAATTATTATTAGTGGTCCGCGTTAGAAAATTTATAAATATTGTTTAATTGTGCTAAGTTTATATTTAATTATATGTTCTAAATAAATTTCTTATCAACTGCTGGTTGGTACGATTGATAAGTATAAAACTGTCATCCAAAACTACCTCCGGTCAAATTTTTGGTTGACAGTTCTGTACACTCGTACCAACACCAACTTTTTAGTTTTTGTTTACAACTTAACTTTTAGTAGTTTATTAAGTTGATAAGAAGTTTATTTAGAACATATAATTAAATATAAACTATACCAAATTGTTGTCTGCCATCTGAACCTAAAAATTTTTAAGTTGGCAATGAAAAGTAATAAGAGATGGAAGGTATAAAATATATCACTGTCTCTTATTTTTTTCCCCCACTATATTCTGTAGTAACAAAAGTTGAAATGACGTCAGAGTTGGATAGTATTGAAAAAAGTATAATGTAGAATGGACTTTTTTTTTAGTCTTTGACTTTCTTGCACAGTGTGCAAAGTGGTCACGTGACAAAAAACTTGAACGACACAGAGTTATGCTGAACGCACCTTTTGTATAGTCTTCGTTCAAACGGGCACTATTTATTTTTACAGCTTGTTTAATTAGCAAAAAAAATATTTGTTTATGCAGACATTGTATTACTTCCCATAAAGTCCATTCTACATTATACTTTTTTCAATACTTTTTTCAATACTATCCAACTCTGACGTCATTTCAACTTTTGATACTACAGAATATAGTGGGGGGAAAAAATAAGAGACAGTGAAAAATTTTATATCTTCCATCTCTTATTACTTTTGTTGCCAACTTAAAAATTTTTAGGTTCAGATGGCAGACAACAATTTGGTTATAGTGAACCAATTTATAAATATTGTTTAATCGTGCTAAGTTTATATTTAATTATATGATCCAAATAAACTTCTTATCAACTTAATAAACTACTAAAAGTTAAGTTGTAAACAAAAACTAAAAAGTTGGTGTTGGTACGATTGAAAAGTACAGAACTGTCATCCAAAACTACCCCCGGTCAAATTTTCGATTGACAGTTCTGTACTTTTCAGTCGTACCAACACCAACTTTTTAGTTTTTGTTTACAACTTAACTTTTAGTAGTTTATTAAGTTGATAAGAAGTTTATTTGGGTCATATAATTAAATATAAACTTAGCACAATTAAACAATATTTATAAATTGGTTCACTATAACCAAATTGTTGTCTGCCATCTGAACCTAAAAATTTTTAAGTTGGCAACAAAAGTAATAAGAGATGGAAGATATAAAATTTTTCACTGTCTCTTATTTTTTTCCCCCACTATATTCTGTAGTATCAAAAGTTGAAATGACGTCAGAGTTGGATAGTATTGAAAAAAGTATTGAAAAAAGTATAATGTAGAATGGACTTTACTTATAGTTTCCTAATAAAACGGTTAAATAATTTTGAATCAGCCTTTAAACTACAACATTAAGACAGTCCCATTTTTTTTGTCGGCGAGTGTGTATGTTTTTTAAAATTTCATAATCGATTATATTCTACCAATTTAATCGAAAATCGATTATAACATTTCGATTAATCAAATGATCAATTAATCGATTAATTAATTTTTATTCCCATCTCTAGGTGCTAGTCCCAGTAACTCGATAGCCAAGAGTACTCCACTTATTTTTCCGATAGCATGTTGTCATAACAAATTACGAATTCCTAATATCTTCAATTTTCGAGGGTTGTTATAGATTTCTCTTAATCCCGAATGAAGTATGGGAACTTCAGCTAGTATTATTTAATTTTTCATTTGGAACTTTACTGTAAGTAATCACTGGGTTCAAAGATCGTTTCAGAACATATGGCCTGCTGCCCTTGAGGGTTATTGAACTTGTATAAACCACATTTTTGTCGGCATAACTTGAATCCGAAATATACACATGTTCGAAATAAAAGAAAAAAAATCTGAAAATATTCTTACACACGCAGGCATACATACAGAATACGATAAATTTTGGTTTTTTAAATTATGTGGATTTTTTAAAATGTATAATTTTATTTTAAGAAATTTACATATTTATAACAGTGATTTTTTTTTCATAAGTTCTACAGCAGTACTAAAAGATTTACTATTATTTTTAGGATTTCGTAGATAAAACCAAGAAACCCTTACACCGTCACTCATGTGTCTACTCTATTATTAGTAATTAGTAATTAGTTAAGCCGTTTGGCTACAATTTCTAACGTACAAACAGACAGACAGACACATGAGTGACGTTATAAGGTTTTTTTGGTGGTCACACCTACAAAACCCTAAAAAGATAAAAAAATTTGGTTAGTTTAATTTACAAGTGTCTACATTAAGTATTTCTCGAGGGCGCTAGTTTAAGTATTTACCAAGGGCGCCAAAAACCTTGCTACGGCTCTGCTTCGATCACGTCAGATTATTTTATGACCCATTATATAATACTGACACGTGTAATAATTGATTTTTATATTTAAATAATGTAATAATCATACAATGTGTATATATAATAGGTAATAAAATGGGTGGTCTCTAAATGAATGAAACGTAACATTTGCAAAATACGTTGTTGACTTAATCATATAAGAAGCCGTAAGAATTCAGGGACAGCTTCAATGACGATTAAATTCAGAGTACATACCGGGAAATCTACTCCTACTACAAGGCTTTATGAAAAATTATAATATGGGTATAAGTTGGAAAATAGTAAATTAGGCAATAAGTTTAGAAAAATGGTGTTTTACTGAACGAGTATAAGTTGTTTAACCCTTAAACGATAACAAGGGGTCCTATATGACCCCACCAGGTAGAAATTTTGTACCAGTTTTTGACAAGGCGCTGATATCACAAGACTCAACAGATACCATAATCGTCTGGGAGTGCGGTAAACCATGCAATTATGTGTCTGTCTGTCAGACTTTACAATCATAGAAGACATTTATTTAATACTTATAGTATATATTTATTTAATGCTATAGGCCAGTCTTGTTAAGAAGCTTAACACTGCGATAATGGGTTTATGGTAGTAATCTTAAGACTTATTGCTGTAAAAAGAATATAAGGAGTATTAAGGGAAATTTAAATTTAAATCGAATAAATGTAACACTAGTTCAATTGAAGTTTCTTAAAAAACATTAAGGGTATTTTCCAAATTTATAATCCTATTGTTTCTAAATTTTAGGGGTTGTTATACTTGTTAGTTAGTTAATTTTCAACGTTCATAGCGTGCATACATTAACAACATGGCTGTTTGCCGACCATTTTATTTTGAAGAAATTTCTGTAGTGAAAATAGTGAATCTGTGCTAGGTGATTTGGAGTGCGAAAATGTGGACGTTGACGTGGAATGCGAAAATGTGGACGTGGTTACTAAAGAAAAATGTTATTTGTCAGAAGATTGCAAAGTTCTGATACTGAACGTTTATAAAAAGTTAGTTTCGGAAGGTAATGGCAAACCTATACTTAGAACTACGGAATTAACTAGTGTTCCATACAGAACAATTTAACGCATAATTGTTCGTGTTTTAAACCTTATAGAACTAATATGGAGCCAATTAAAAGGTCATGTGCGCCGGAAAAATACAACACCGACAGAAAATGACACTGTAGTACAATTAATTAAAGACGAAACAAGTGCAATAAGTATGTGTGGAAAAAAAATGTGTAGAACATGTAAAGACAATTGAAACAATTTTTTTTTATAAATCCACCACATAAGTCTTCAATAATTATTAATTTAAATGACAGTGGTAGTGACACAAAGTCTGATAGTGATATAAACAATGATAATAGTGATAATGATTAATATTTTAATAATTTTAAATTACCAGAAATTGACAAGTTCAAAAAAAGAATGTTTGTTTGTGCAAATTTGAAGTATTTAATATGGACTATAATGACTATAAAACAAAACGATTTTTAAACATGCCTATATTTTTAATTCAAAATTCAGCCTAAGCCTGATAAAAATGTGAAGGAATGTCATATGGGTATATGCAGTTCATTCTAAACAGCATATAAGAAAACACGTTTATTTTAAATTATTATTACGGTCCTGGCAACTATTTTTAACAGAACCATAGACATAGACAAAAACAGCCAAATTGCGCCCTTGTAATAATATGTGCAGTGGCGTCCCGAAGAAGGGGATTGGGGCCATGTGCACCCCCTCCCCCCAATTGTTCAAGGACAAAAATATCAACAAAAATAAAGAAATGAAATAGAAAAAATGTAGATCAATAATAACGAACTGTCCCCGAGCAAAACCTGGCGGGGCAGCTAATCAGTACATATATTGATATAGAAATAAAAAAATATATTTTTGTTCCAAACATAAATAAGTGAAATCATCTTTTGCAACCCCCCTTCATAAATTTCTGGATACGTTGCTGAGGATGTGTATATTTGAGAGCTTGTTTTGGCGACCCTCCTGTCTTTCACCGCCGCTGGTCACTATACACCTTGGCTAAACTGACATGACATTAACGGTACATATATGACGCTATCGTCACAACCTAAATTGAACCAGGTTTGGTTATCCTTACAGACACTAATTTCCAACGTCTAAGTATCGCATAGGGCAGAGAATGTTAAGTTTTCTTTTTCCCTGTCACTACAGAAATCCCTCGATTATTTATATTATCTTTCTATTTAAAATCGCTCTAATCGAAATTAATAATCAATATAAGATAGTCTAATTCGTTCCAAGACACAAAATTCCAACAAAAATGTTTAAAAATATGCTTTTTTTCTAGCAATTAAAAGTGCATTAGAATAAAAGCGTAGGATAATTATAAATATTTTTATTTCAGCAATCAATAGTTGATTGAAAATCACAAGTCATGGTATGTAACTATAATTTATTTCTTTAAATATTTTAGAAGACTGGTTTGTATACACTTTTTTCTCTTCCATTTTTTTAGGATTTGCATATTACGTTCAATATCTGGTCCTGTCTATGATTAGTTGTTCTACAAATTCAGTTACCCACTCGAAAACTTCTGGTTTTTTGCAACGTCTGTAATATGATAATCAATAAGACCAGGCATTCTTTGGGTTTTTAAAGAATGTGTGGAACTTTGTACAATACTCCAAAGCTGCCAAAATTAGGATATTTAAATATAATATTATCCCCACTCTACTATATGGATACGTAAATTGGAAAACCATGAAAAATATTGCTCATAGAAGTTTTCGTTAATAATTGTTTGCATAGGAAACGCATAATCTTGCCAAACACAACCTCAAATTAATGACTCTGGAAAATATGAAGTCAATCCAATCCGAAGTCAAGCTAAGAAAATGGAGGTGGATCAAATCTCTGAAAAAGATTCGAGCATAGGCTATATGGCATCTCAAATGTACTAAAACTGTTTTCTAAAAAATTATACTTCCAATAGTAATTTTCATCCCTTTCTGAGATCTCAGAATTATCATTGATAGCTCAAAAATCATCCTATTATCATCTCTGTCCTCCCATATAGGCCGTGTCTCCAACGCTATAGCTCTGAAATTTTAACAAATCCTCAATCAAAATGTATAACTATTTATATAAAGTTACAAAGTAACAAAATATAAACTATTTTAGATCATGTAGTACCAAGTAACTTCTAAACTTAACGTTATACCTCATCTTCAATAATAAAAGAACAGTGTATTGGGCCCGGTAGTTCAATTTCAACCACCTGTATACTATTGATAAAATATTAATATATGTGTTTATTCTCATAAAGAATTATTTTAAGCAATTCTGTTCCTTATTTATTAATTGTTAATGACTATATTCCTTAATGAGCTTTATCATGATTAACCATCTTGATATGTAGTGATACGTGATTTTTGCAAGTGGCGTCTTCATTTTTTTCTGACGTTTTTAGTTATTTTTAAGTGATAAAAGTGCAGAAAATACTTGAAATAGTGTGTTATAGTGTGGACTTTAGTGTTTGGACTACATGCAGACCAAAATTGGAGCGACTGGAAAGGTATTTGTTGAAATTTTTGTTAATTTTATAATGTAAGTCATTGTTTTGTAGAATGTGCTTCTATCGACAATATGGAAACACATACATGTATACACTATCGGCTATAACTAGAGAAATAAAACTATTTTTTAAATAATTTTCATAAATCCCATTATTATTGACTAAATGAATATTGAATTATATTGGTATAGCAACAACAATTTATAAGTTAGAACCTGCTCTTAAAAATATTTATTGTACTGGTACAATAAATAAATAATTAACTTTCTGCTGCAGCAGACCATCTGCATATTTCTTTTGTAAGACTTAATAATAAAACAATTTTTTGTGGTTAAATTTTTTCCTTTGCCCTAGCTCCCGTTCTTGTCCCGGTTTAGAGTTTAATAATTATGGTAAGCCTATATATATATAGGGGGGCCGCAGACAATATTTAAGTTATTTTGGGGGGTCCCATGCCAGAAAAGGTTGAGACACACTGGACTATAGTACAATTTTATCCAGTTTCGACGATATATGCACAGCTTTTATGCTGTTTTTAACACTTCCTACAACATCTGCGTCAGCTGAGAGGTCATTTTCAAAATTATCTAAAAAGTACTATAGGACAATAGCGGTGGAGTGACTTAACATTAATTAGTGTGGAAAACGATCGTGCAAGATCAATGAATTATGAAGATTTAATAGACATTTTTGTGGAAGCTAAAAGTCGAAAAAAACTGTTTTAAACACTAAATGTATACCTATTAATCTCTTGGTAAGTTTTTTAATATTATTATTCACTTTTTTCTTCTTTTAAAAACTATTTTTTGTTGTATTGTTGATTTTCTAAAATGTTCTTCAAATAAATATCGTAATTCTATTGCCAATCTTGGGCGCAAAAATGTTTCTGCACGCTAGTGTGTAATTTTAAGAATGTAATTTTCAAGAATATTTATTAAACAATTTTTTGGCTTCAAACAGGGGGGTCCTGTGATAAAACCCCCCTACTTGCACACTTTTATATACGTTTTGAACATTTTTGCTCCCATATACTTTTGAACCGCGCAGTCAGCGAAAAAATTTGAGGGAACATTGCTTGAGACTCCCCATAAAACACCCAAAAAATAGGGTTTTCAGGGAATATTTTTCTGGTAACTGAATATGAGCCCCACTATAAGAAAAAATTTTAGCTCCTGAGACTCATTGAAAAAAATATGGTTTTTGAGGCCCTCCAAGAATTTAATTTTAACGGTTTAAAAGTGGGTTTGCAAAAAAAAGGGCGGCAGTGTCGGCAATTAAATTTTGACTACCCAGACATTAAAATAGTTACATCGCATTTAAGAGAAGTTTGTACAAAGTCTCCATTTTCTAAACTTTGTCCCATTTCAACACTTCTCCGTCATAAGAGAAAAATTGGTACTTACGTACCTACCGATTAATTGAAATTTTGTTTACATTCAATTTTGCTCTTTAAACATATGTATCAGATATATATGTGTGCAAGATCATGTTTATTTTTCGTGAACAATGCTTACTAATCATTTAACTAACCTTTGTCCATCATAACCTTTCCCCATGTATTTTTAAAAGTTACTAATTATCCGATAAATGATTAGATTTAAAAATTCATTATTTATATGTTGTTATCAATAGTCATGTTACCAGGTAAATAATCTTCGAATAAAAAAGAAGATTTATTATAAATACATTTAAGATACTGTTAACCTTTTGATCTTGACAGTTAAAACATCTCTGGTCGGTTCAATTGTTTTATTTTATTGAATGATATTGCAAAAATTATAATACAATAAAAAAACTTCTATTAAATAATCTTATAAATATGAATAGCCTTGAACTGTTTATTTACTAATAAAGTAATCTTATTTTCAACAAGTGCAAGGATTTTCTTAGATGCTGCCTGGACGTCTATCATATTAAACCAGGTACAAAATTTGTGTAGTGTTTTAATATACTAAGGTCGTTTTTGTATTGACTGGTTCAAATTAGTAAATTCCAATAACAGAATTTTGATGGTATTAACCAGACATTTGGTACATAATAGATAGCCTTCGTACATATTTAAATTTTTAGCAGGCTGTGGGTTGAGCCTGCGGTTGAGAGCGGCGTCCGCTTTGTTCTTGAGGGTTGCAAGGTTAGCGGAAGAGACTCTTGTAAACACACTTCTAAAATTAAGTGATACTTCTAAAATATACTTTCAAAACATACAGTGATCATGATTATAACTGGAAAGCTTTAAGACAGTCAAATCAATTTTTTATATCTTACTAGCAGTCTTGTATTCGGGCCAGAACGCACCGGAACAAAGTTCAGGTAGTTTTTTGTAGTGAAGGGACGCGTTTCAGAACTTATTTCTGAACATCATAATAATAATTATATAATAATAAATTTATTTCATGCTTTTCGGCTTTGAAAGAATTGGTTTACATACTATAACATTTGCATATACTATTATATGATACATATTAATTCATTTTGTTCTTCTTTCCAAGACAGCTTTTATCCAGGCTAGGCCTCTCCCCGAGTCGTCTAGTAGGTCTTCTGTTATTCGTGGTTCTGGCTGCATTCCTTCACAGTTTCTTAATATATAAAGAAAGCATCATATATGCATATATTTGTATATAAATAACAAAGATAGTCCATTTTTCAATCTTCTATCTTGTTTGAAGACGCTGTTTCGGAGATAGTTTATTAAATAATTTAACGTAGAAAATGATCGTTCAGCAATATGTTGTTTACTGGTAACGTTACTAATATTTTTAACAGCTTTCATAGAAATATATTTGATTAAGTTTCTTGCACATCTGAAAACATCTATAACTGATTTTGGTTGCAGCTTAAGATGGCACAATGGCACCTTGACTTACAAACTTAATTTGTTCCTGACCGCGGTTCGTATCTTAAAAAGTATGTATCTAGAAACGCAATGGGAAATCAATTAATCCCAGATTAAAAAATAATAAGGCAAATCCAAAAAATTTAAAAAAACAATTCTCAACTAAATAAAGAAAATGCAAAGAAATGGAGAAAGAGTGAGAAGAAGCATATTTTCACTATAAATGTGCAATTTGTATACCAATACATAATTTTTATTTATGAAATTTTTTGTTTCACATGATTAGTATGAAAATCATCTTCTTTTAAATTGTAAAAAATGAACAACTTTCTTGTGTCTGGTTTTGTGGTTCAGAATTTTAGATTTGTTACATGTATTAGTAGCCTGTTTCTAGTACTAAGGAAAAAAGTTAAAAAAGTATAATGTAAAACAGGCTTTGATTCATTTAAAAAGAAAAACATCACTGTTCGTATTTAGAGGTCAAAATAGGATATGAAAATAATTTGTACCTCGAAAAGTTCGTATTTCGAGAGGTTTGTAAGTCGAGGTTACTGTATCAGCAAATTTACTTAGCCATAATTAGTATTAGGTTAAAATATAAAATTATTTAAATTGCAACCATCTAAATCAAACGAATATGTTTAAAATAAGATGGCGAGCACCTAGCCCCCCTCCTTTTCGGTACGCCACTCCATATTCTAACAAAAAGGCGCAGTTTGGCGGGTTTACCCCGGGAGCCAAAAAAGCTAGCGCCGGCTCTGCATAGAGCCATTTATAAAAGTTTATTAGCATTTGTGTAAAGGCGCCTACAGGTGTGCCAACGTTCGCCAACGCTGGTTCTGATGCTGGCCGTAACATGTAGCACTGGTGGACACTTGTACATGCGTAAAATTCGTTCTACATTATACTTTTTTGCGAAGCACTACAGATTTTTTGCATAGTACTGACGTAAAACGTATAATGTGAAACACAATACTTCCTTCCAACTTTCGATGCTACACTACAACCTACACTATTTTCAAAACTACCTCCTGTCAAATTTTTGGATGACAGTTGTATACTTCTCAGTCGTAACAACTACCAACTTTTTAGTTTTTGTTTACAACTTAACTTTCAGTAGTTTATTAAGTTGAAAAAAGTTTATTTAGAACATGTAATTAAATATAAACTCAGCACAATTAAACAATATTTATAAATTGGTTACTAGAATTGGTTCTGTAACCAAACTGTTGTCTGTCACCTGAACCTAAAGTTGGCAGTGAAGAGTATCACAAAGTAATAAAAGATGGAAGGTTTCGCTATCTCTTATTTTTTCCCCCACTATATTCTGTAGTATCAAAAGTTGAAATGACGTCAGAGTTGGATAGTATTGAAAAAAGTATTGAAAGAAGTATAATGTAGAACGGACTTAACATACAGACGATGTGTCGATGAAGCGTCAGTGCTGGCCAAGTACAAAAATAGCTAACATGGGCCAACGTTTGGAAAATGGACTTCTGACAGTGAAAGTGAGGTTATGGTCGCCCTTCACCTAAGGCTATTTGCGAGAAAAAAAAAAAAATAATAATAATAATAACGATTATCTAATTTATTATTTTTCAAAATAACAATTTGACGAGTCATTTAAGTCATTTCTCGTCAATGAATTACAAAGTCATTATGATTACTCCAAGATAAAAAAAGCGTATACATTAAATTCTAGAATATTCTTTGTTAATTTAATAATTTAACTAGCGACATATTCGGTTCGAAGGTCAACTTTCGGAATTTCCTAATGTACCAGGATCGGACAAGGTCCAAATTTTAAAATATGGAAATACATTAAATATATTACAATATTTTTGTTATCTATAAACAAGACAAGAGATTAGATATTTTGGGCACCTCTGATAATTAGACTTTCTCTTAGATATATTTAAGTATATGACATAATGTAGTGAAATCACATTTCAGTTCACAGGTATTTTGTTTTTGTTATTAATTTTTAAATATCTAATAAAGAATTGAATTTCATTGACATACTGCGAAAATTACTCATCAATTTTAAAATTAGTGAAATAGTTCACTGCTTGCTTTCTATAGATCATCAACCGGAAGAGACAGTTTATTTTCGCTACTTTAAGATCTCACTCCAAGGAAAATAATTTAAGATGCCAGAGCCGCGGCGGTCATTTTTGAAACTTCGATAGAGTTATTACACTAAATATAATCAATATAATATCTCAATATAGCAATATTCGCTAAATGTTTATAAATAAAACACAAAATTGCTACCCAAAATATCACTTTATTATAAAATAACACGACTATAATTTCGCCATTGTCAAGTGTTATCATCTAAATTTTTGTTTAGTGAAGTGGTATACTTCATCACGTGTCCTGCAGACAATTAAAAATGGCGGGGGAGGACATGCAAACCCGTTATTTACACGTGCGAAATAGGCGTTCAATGTTTTATGTGATTTATTTAAATAAGAAATTGATTTGTCCGTTACTATGTGATATTCCATATTAACAAGATAAATAATATACAAAATTGCTACGAAAAATATCACTTTATTGTAAAATAACACGAATATAGTTTCGCCATACAATGGTATTGTCAAGTGTTCAAAAATAAATGAATGTAGAACAGCCAGTTTACTACCCTTATATGCTAGCAATTTAGAAAAATTAATTAACAAATACCTGGGAGATAGGCGAATAAACTAAATCTTGTTGCTCATTGAGGACCGGTGCGCCCTGCCTCAGATGTTTAAATATTTCTAACGATTCAAGAAGATTTAGTTTATAGCCCTTGTTTACAAAATGTAATGGTTTTAAACATAGCATTAACGGAATAACCGCTAGCAATGTGGTTACAGTTTTTCAGATGGTCACTAAAGGTAGAATGATAAATGTTGAGATTAAAATTAAATGTTCCTTTAATCTAATATTAAATTCCTTCCTGTTTGACCAATATAAAAGGAACTGCACTCACAAGTCAACTTATAGAATCCAGATTTAAAAAGGGGTTTGATAGGGTCTTTAGCGTTAAAAAGACAATTAGATATTTTAGAGGGGGGCTTAAAGGCAATCTTTAAATTGTGTTTTTTGAGTAAATGGGTAATTTTATCGGATATAGTACCGTAATATGTGTGAGAAATATAAATATTATCTTCAGGATTGGATACAGGGGGTAAATGCAATTTTGTAATTTTTTAATTTTCCAATTGTAACAAATTTTGTCTATAATTGATGGATTAAACCCGTTTTGAATGGCTATGGTTTTAATGGTGTTTATTTCTAGATTAAATCCAACTTTTGAGGGGTAATTTGAAAGCTTTGTCTACCATGGAGTTAAATGCCGCTAGTTTATGAGAAATTGGGTTAACTGAATTTTGGGGGATTGTCGAATCTGTAAAAGTGGGTTTCCGGTATACATCTATTTTGATTTTATTATTAACATTTTTAACATAACAGATTTGTTTTTTTAACGCTAAAGACCCTGTTAAGGGTGCGCACAACCGTACAGTTTCTTATACAAGACTAACAACCTGAAATAAAATTAATAACAATCTATATATCAAAATTTTCAGCGAATTTTTATCTATCTAATAGGATATTTTTAACTGTAAAAAGAACTGTCATGTAATTGTAAATAAACAAATTGCGTTATAGACGCGATCTTGTAAACCATTCGACGCATATTTGTGTACCATGCGGCAAATTGTAGCTAAAGCTCCATTCTACAAATATGTTTGGAGATAATTTGTTCTATTGTGAAAATTACTTATAGTTACTGTACTTGGTAATCTACTTTTGCCGCCACCTCGACTCTGCCGCGGTTCTTAATATAGGTGCTGCGGATAAAAATGATTTATTTTATGTAAAGCATACTTGTACCAAGTGGCATTTCATTATCATCAAGTATAATATTTTTCGACGAAGGCTCTAAACTATAAACAATCATGTCGAAAAAAATGTTGACGTATTATTTGAACATTTCTACACAAAACTATATAAATATAAAAATTATTTGAAAACCACAAATATATTTAAAAAATTACAGAACATTGTTGTGTGATACCTATTATTAAGTTATTGAGCAATAAAATTTTTACAATCATTTTTTCTACAATTAAAAATATCCTATTAGATAGTTAAAAATTATGTGCAAAATTTGATGTATAGAATGTTACTAGTTTTATTTCAGTTTGTTAGTTTTGTATAAGAAACTAATAATCTCTGGGGGTTGCACGTAGCGTTAAACCCCTTTTTAAGTCTGGAGTCTATAAGTTGACTTGTGAGTGCAGTTCCCTTTATATTGGTCAAACAGGAAGGAATTTTAATATTAGATTAAAGGAACATTTAATTCTATATCTCAACATTTATCATTCTACCTTTAGTGACCATCTGAAAAACTGTAACCACATTACTAGCGGTTATTCCGTTAATCCTATGTTTAAAACCATTACATTTTGTAAACAAGGGCTATAAACTAAATCTTCTTGAATCTTTAGAAATATTTAAACATCTGAGGCAGGGCGCACCGGTCCTCAATGAACAATAAGATTTAGTTTATTCTCCTATCTTCCAGGTATTTGTTAATTAGGTTTTTCTAAATTGTTAGCATATAAGGGTAGTACTCTGACTGTTCTAAATTAATTTATTTTTGAACACTTGACAATACCATTGTATGGCCAAACTACATTCGTATTATTTTACAATAAAGTGATATTTTGCGTAGCAATTTTGTGTTTTATTTATCTTGTTAATAAAAAATATATTTATGTAGCATATATATCTTTATAGCATATGTAGAATATCTTAAAACCACTAATACATTAAAATGAATGATTTTTGTGTATGTACGTATGTTTTCTTGTGTATACTTTAAGATACGAAAATATATTATATATGTTATAAGGAGGACTATGTAGAATCTAGAATATTTTTTCGATTTTGATTGATGTTTTTGAAATAAACGATCAATCTTTTTGATGTTATGTTTAGTGATAATGATATACTCACTCTTCTCTAAAATATTTTAGCTTCGTTTTTGTAATTGTATTATCTCAGTTTGGCAACACATTCTCCGAGTGAGTTCATTATTGATGACTCGGTCAACCCAGGAGATTCTGAGAATACGCTTGTACGCCCACATTTCAAAAATATTGAACTTCTGAATATCTAATCAGAATTATTCGCTGAGTAATAAAACTATTATATTACGTTGGCATCAGTATGCAACAGTATGAGGCGGATACTTACCAATGGTTCCGTAAAAATTCAAAATTCATCACGAGCCACATTGAAAGGTTAAGCAAACCACACGTGACTCGCTACGGATTGGGCATGCCTGCATTAGAGGGTTGTCTGTACAGGGGAAAAAAATACATAAATGGGATAGATTTAATAGAAAAAATCATCAATGCCAATTTGTCAATGATCGCAGAAGCCTTCTATTTCTATTTACTTAATTCTAGTGACTACATAGACAATATAGTGAATAGTGCCGTCAAAACTTTATACTAAGAAACAGTGGTAGTTTTAAGATATCTACAACTTGGTTACTGTACTGTGCACTAGTTCGATCTAAATTAGTGTACGCAAATACAATCTGGAGCCCAAAAACAATGTCCCACAAAAATCAAATAGAAGAAGTACAAAAGAGATTTGTAAGAAACCTGACCCTGAAATTAACCGGAACATATCCTTTTCGTATCTCTTATGCAAACCAGTTAAAAAACCTAGCTGTCAATAATAGCAATTTCAAACATTAGAATGGAGACTTTGAATTTTGCGTTTAAATTATTTAATAATAAACTAGATGCCCCAGAACTTCTTCAAAATTTAAATATTTGAGTCTCTGACATAAGATTGAGAATTAAAAATGATCACTTTTTCAAAATTTCAGAATCTATGTCACCACTGACCAAAATGCTCAGTCTAGTAAACAAGCAAGTCTCTGAGAGAGATGTTGATATCTTTTACGACAACCACAGAAAATTTGTTAATATAAAAATAAATTAGACTAATTATATTGTATTTTATTGTTTTATTATTTATTTTATTCATTATTAGTATTTGTATATTATTGTTATGATAATTGTATTGTATTTTTTTTCCCCCAGTACTATGTAACTGGACTTGTGCACTACTGTACAAATTTGTATAGTCACTGGTTAAATAAATAAATAAATAAATAAATAAATAAATAAATAAATAGTGTTATGTATTTATGAAAGTTAATTTAATAAATTGCTAAATATTTTGAAAAATACGCCTTCATATTATGCCCCCTCTTGGACAAAATTCTGTGGGCGCCTATGGTAGTACATACATGATAATTCATAGTAACCTACTCACGTGATTATCAAGAAGGTTATTTTTTAACAAATCTGTGAATGTTGATAGTAGTTATAATAATTACCGTAACGCACCGCAAGAGTCGTATTTGTCGAAGGCAGAAATTATTTCTGATTCAACCTAATATTTTCCAAGGTCTTTGAATCATCCTGATCATTCATGAACATGGTGACAATATGAGAAGTTAAACATGAGATGCTGATGCAAAATTGGCATTATGCCAAATCACATGATGGGACATTAGCTGTGCGAGTGGCCAATGGTCTTTTGTTCGCGGTTCATATCCTCTATATCTCAACACAACACAACACAATCATATCACGTGTTATTAACCTTCGCAGTTAAGAAAAAGAAACAAAAAATAAACATAATTTTAATGGTCAGGTCTATAATTTTGGTATAAGAGAAATAAAAAGAAGTTTTGGGTAGAGGTACATTAAAAATCAAAAATTTCGTAAATATAATCAGTCTTTAAAATAAGGTATATGTTGTGCTGATGTCACTGGATTTTTTGATGATGCATTAATGTTTTGCCCATTTTTTTTTTCTGGAGCAACTAGTTGTTATTATCTCTAGAATTTAGGACATGGACAGGTTGGAGTTGCTATAAAAATACTCAAGGAATATTTATACTTGCTCTAGCTCTAATTATGAAATATATATGCCACATTTTTTTTCAAATGAGTACAAATATATACTGCGTGACATTGAAAATACAGCACCAAGTAAACGTGAGTATATTTTAATAACTTTTAGGTCATAAATTGGGTACATATAAAGTATTAAATGCTTACAATTTCATAAAATAATATTAGGTCGTCAAGGATGAAATTTGTAGAATAAACGGCAAAGTTGGTTGATAACTTACAAATATAAGGAATTATTTTATTCATCAAAGTATGCACCCATATTGTTTATACACTTTTGCTATTTAAGCAGCAGGTTTTTCAGGTCGGTGGTATAAAACCCTGGCGAACGAGAGTCAATGAATTCCTGGAAGGCCAGTTTTACAGCATTGTCGGAATTAAACTGTTTTCCTATTAAAGAGTTGTCCAAATTGTGGAAGAAGTGGTAGTCAGTGGGGGCTAGGTCTGGTGAGTATGGAGGATGATGAAGAAGTTCCAACTCCAATTCCTGTAGTTTTGCCACAGTCATTTGTGCAGTGTGTGGTCTAGCGTTATCATGCAATAAGATAGGACTCGATCTGTTGACCAATCTAGGCTGTTTTTCTTTAAGTTTTTGCATCATTCCATCCAGTTGGTATATTTTTGCTGTAATCGATAAGCCAGGTTTTTTGTTTTTTTTTTGTTTTGTTTTTAAGTTACCTTTACGAAATTTGGCGAACTAATTTGATAATCAGACCAATTCTGTAACTCTGTTACTATGATAATAGTTACTAAATTCGTCACTATGAGCAAGGTCAGTTACTATCATGAATGAAATTCATTGTATTTTTTATAATATTTTATGTTGTAGTAACGTTATTACACAGTAACTTTTTATAGAATTGATCTGATTGTCTGCTGCGTAGTAACACTGGAGCCAAATACACTATTAATGTTTTGCGCGGTCAGCGATGCCGTAGTTCTACGTAAGAACTCATACTTCATAATAGTGCGAATTTCCGACCGTTTCATTTTCAACAAAATTAATTTTTGATATTTTTTAGAGCATACAATGATTTCTTTAAACAGGCGAGATGTGTAACTTTCCAACAAAAAGAAAAAAAAAAACAGAACGGTAAAATATTAAGCCAATGTCAAATAATAAGCTATTAAAGTTGGCAATATTATTAACTACAAATTTCATCCTTGACGACCTGATATGTAAAATTTTATTTTCTTGTGTAAAAAATGATATTATTGTTCAACATGGTTTTTATCCTAGTAGATCAGTGGATACAAATTTAACTTTATGCAACGAATTTATTTTGGATGGATCTCAATGGACCAGCGCATACAAGTTCATGCCCTTTACACGGATTTTTATAAGGTATTCGATACAATAGATCATGGCATATTATTAAAAAAGTTATACAGAATAGGTTTACATGGTCATTGTTAAATTGGTTTGAAACGTACCTTGTTGGTAGAACTCAATGTGTTGTCGTTAATGGCTATAAACCTGACGTCAGAAAAATAACTTCCGGTGAACCCCAAGGTTTTCACCTAGGGCCACTTTTGTTTAATATATATATATATATATATATATATATATATATATATATATATATATATATATATATATATATATATATATATAATATTTTTATAAACGATATAAATATGCGGTTCAATAAAAAAAAAATAATGTAATTTTCTTTTTTACTCTGACGATTTAATATTTCTGCAAATTTTAAATTTAAATGATTGTAACGGCATTCAATCTAATTTAAATAGACTCGCTGCGCTCGTCGTACTCCAAACAACTCGTGTGACAATACATCATCTTATAAAACTCGTATAATAATATACTATTCATACCTTAACCTTAAAGCATACACAAGAAAACATACATACATACACAAAAATCATTCATTTTAATATACAGTGGTTTTAAGATATTCTACATATGTTATAAAAATATATATGCTACATAAAGATACCTATTCTAAAACTAATAGCAAAACCATTAAATAAACAATCCAGATTTATTCTGTGTTTTTAATTTTTATCCTTATTTATTCTGTAAACTTAATGCTGTGCATTAAACAATTACACTGAGGGCCAAGACGGACTCAGGTGTATTTCTTGTGTATTTCAGCGCATTCCTGGTGCATCCACTGCCTCCATCCCTCTTGTAAGATAATAAAAATGTTATATTACATTAACGGCTAGATTTTCAATCGGTAGTTAAGTCTCTGGTTAGTGGTTACCGTGGAAACTTATGGTAATTATTATATTGCCAATATAACCATTGATTTGAGCTAACCAACAGTTAGCCATGAATTGAAAAACCGGCCCTTAGATTACTTCAAGTGTGCATCCACTGCCTCCATCCCTCTTGTAAGATAATAAAAATGTTATATTACATTAACGGCTAGATTTTCAATCGGTAGTTAAGTTTCTGGTTAGTGGTTACCGTGGAAACTTATGGTAATTATTATATTGCCAATATAACCATTGATTTGAGCTAACCAACAGATAGCCATGAATTGAAAAACCGGCCCTTAGATTATTTCAAGTGTGCATTTATTAAAAATAAACATTATCTTTGTTTTTGTCAAGTTTCAAGGGCCCCAGTTGCAAATAGCCATCGTAGCTCTGCACCAAAATTTTTAAGTATAACCAAGGGCACCAAATCTATTCTCAAATCTATTATAAATATGTTTATTATACAGGCAAAAAACACAGTCAGTTTTTATTTATTTTTTAAAATTTAAATTTAAATATGTAGTTCTAATTCAGCAGAACGTCTAAGGGCCCCCTAGAGAATCGGGTCCCTCTGCAACGGCATAACTTGCATAACCCTATGTACGCCACTGTTAGCGAGAGCGATGTTGTCGAATGTTTATAATATCGATAGTTCGTTAATAAACATATAAGAAATATCGATACTCATCCCTTTTTATTGCTAAGATGTTATGATTAATCGAAAAATATTTTGCATTTTAACAACTGGAAAGAATAATGTGATTTCTAAATGATGCAGAAAAATTTCACGTTAGTTTAAGGGCCTCGTTTACAGGTGGAAACATGTTTCAAAAACCTTGAATAAGTAAACCGAAGAAATGAATTCGCGAAATTCAATTTACCGTTACGTGGTCATAATTCTTAAGTGAAGGAACAAAATTCATCAAATCATTTCTGCAGTATTAATTTAGCGCCTTACATTATTAACCTAGTTTACGCATCATGTAATGTAGATACCGTAACGCAATGAATAACACAATTAATAAATAAGGAAATCGAACAGACACTCACTTGTCGCGACAATCAACAATGACCTCTTATTTCGACAATTTGGTCAATTGTTTACCTACGGATTCGTTGAAATCTATCAATAAACTCAGTATTTATTTTTGGTTTAAATACAGATTGAAAAAAAGCTTTATCAACATGTTTCCGCAAACTAATCGTTTCAAAAATATGAGATACTAGCTGGAATACCCGTACTTCGTACGGTTTTTGTAGTTTATATTTTGCTATAACGTAAATAAGTGAGATATCGACGACGCGCGTTTATTATATCCTAAGTCAGTGTTTCTCAACCTTTTCTGGCGTGGGACCCCCCGAAATTAAGTAAATATTGCCTGTCCCCTATATATGTGGTGTATCAAGATAGAGGGAACACCATTTTTCTCGAAAAGGCGACGTATGAGGAAGTTGAGAAAAAAATTTTGAATATCAAAATTTATCCAAAAAATGTAATAGTATAATTGAAAAAAGTACAGAGTATCAAGGACAATTTCGAGTTTTTAAATGGGAACGTATGTCATATTGGGTTTCTTTGGATAAAGCTTTTGAAAAGAAACAACTTTTATTTAAACATTTTTTAAATATCTTTTACGGTTGACAAAAAATTGTGATATTTTTATATTCCCTATAACTTGAAAGTAAAGTATTTTTATTTACAAGTGTTCAATGTGCTTATGCATTTTCATTTAAACACTTTCGCATCATAACTCTTGAGTTATCTGTAGCTCGGAGCATAGTAAAAAAAATAATATAAAAAATATTGCACTTTCAAGCCGTACTTGAAAAAATTTTTAAGTAAAAGTTGTTTCTTTTCAAAATCTGTATCCATCAGTGGCGCAGCCAAGGGGGGGGGGCTGGTCCCCTCCCAGGACCAGCAGATTACACGGCGCTGCTCGGGGAGTTGAAGATAAAATTTGTTAACCACAACAGTAGTTAATTTTCAAATTACTTCCTTGTAAACAATATTGGCATTTTTTATTTTTTTTTTCGTATAAATAAACATTTTTTTAAGTTTTTTTAAGTTACTCTTGATAGGGACCGTTATTGTTCAAGTGAAAATACATCACTTTTCAAATATGCTCCAACGAATTATATGAAGGGGAGCATTGATCCTTTTTTCCCCTGACACATCGACTAAAACATTCGCCCAGTCAAATGATAAAATTGTTTTAAACAACTAATTACTCGATTCAGATAAGAAAAAGTGGAAATCTGACTTCGGTATAACCTTCACACGAGTCAAATATTGGAATTATTATTTGATATAAACATCAATATCCAACAGCAGGGGTGTCGAACTGATTTGGGTTGCAGTCTATTTTACATACTGGCATATTTTACATTCTGGGGCCACAAAAAATAAGGTTGAGGGCCGTATACGGCCCGCGTGCCCTCGAAATTTGGTTCGGCCCTCTCCAAGACAAAATCCTGGCTGCGCCACTGGTATCCATAGATACCCAACTCGATGTATGGAGGTAATATTCAAACGTGTTCCGTCACAGTACTTATCAATTTTGAGATAATTGCAAAACACTTTATAATCCCGTTTGCAGTAAGTTGCGAACCTAATTTTTCGACCCACTTATTTTTAATATTCCAAACATTAAATTTAAAAATGTCATTAAAAGTTTAATGAGCAAAAAATACAAAAAATCGATTATTTTAATTTGGACAAAACACGTTTTGAATGAACTTGGTAGACAAATAATAGTTTTAATGGACAATATAAAGATAAAATCTCATTTTAATGAATGTTGATTAACAAAAATAGGTTTACATTATTCTATTTATCCTTTTTTTTATTGTTCGTTTTTTAAATATCCAAAATAAACTTAAATTTTCCAAAGAATCACATACAACTTCTTCCTGAGGAACTTTTACAGATTGAAGATTATAGATTAATTCTTTATACCATTCTTTATGTTCATCAAAAAAAAAAAAAAAAATCGCGCTATTTGTTCTAAATTTTTGTTCTTGTTTGCGTGTTTTAGATTATACAAAACACGTTTTAGATTAATTTAATGATTTTATTTTATACATTTAACAAAGACAAAGACTCTGATATTAATATATCAATTTTGATTTTTGTTTGAACAGGTTTTGAATAAACCATGATAAAAAGTAATGCGAAAGAATTTTTATTTAAATTAAATTTAATTTCTCTACATAACCACCTCTTAATTTTATACTCTTAAGGCACCTACAGACGGTGTGCCAGCGTTCGCCAATGCTGGTTTTGACGCTGGCCGTAGCTTGTAGCGCTGGCGGACGCTTCTACATGCGTACCATACAGACGATGTGTCGATGAAGCCAAGTACGAAAATAGCGAACATGGAACCTTAAGTCCAGCGATGCTGTAGCAACCGTGTGTCCTCCTTAAAGTGATATTTTTTCGAGGTTCTTAAAACAAT
Organism: Liopterus haemorrhoidalis; assembly: GCA_963971575.1. Classification (NCBI taxonomy): domain Eukaryota; kingdom Metazoa; phylum Arthropoda; class Insecta; order Coleoptera; family Dytiscidae; genus Liopterus; species Liopterus haemorrhoidalis. The sequence continues at coordinate 54,250,663 of OZ020614.1, forward strand.
CATTTACCGAGGTCATTACCTCTTCATCAGACCGAAATTTCTTTCCAGCTAGATAATTTTTTAAGTTTGGAAAGGGACAAAAATCTGAGTGTGCCAAATCTGGCGAATAAGGTGGATGAACAACTACTTCAGACTTAAATTCTTCCATTTTTCGAGTTACAATGCCGTTGGAATGGGCAGGTGCATTGTCATGGTAGTAGAGTATTTTCTTTTAGACCAAACCAGGACGTTTTTCGAGAATTTCATTCTACAATACTAACGCTCAAGAAGGTCAGCATAGAATTGTTCGTTAATTGTTTGGTGCTTTGGGAGATTTATAAGATCCGTTTTGAGTCCCAAAAAATTCATACGATGATCCTTCTGGCTGATGGGATCATTTTTATTTTTTTTTGAAGTCCGGGAACCGCGATGGATCCACTGTTTGAACTGTTCCTTTACGCACAAATTGTGCACAATTTGCACAATTTGCACAATTTGCGCTTTTTAGTCATAAAACTTTTTTTCACTAGTGCTCGTCTTGTACGCCACTAGTGAAAAAAAGGTTAGTTCGGTTACTTACGCTTATAAAGTTTCCGCCCTAGTTGTGACCAGGGTGACGAGGTCTCAGGGTTTCACCCGGAGTCTCAGGATTTCAACATCGTTTCTTCAGGCTTTGGGTTTTGTTATAAAATCTCCTAGTTACGCTAATTTTATCTAAAACTAATGTAAATGGTTTATGCCAATAATAACATAGTCACGTTTCATATAATCATCGCAAATCTCGCGCGCAATGCTTGCTTACATCTAATTCGTTCTATTTCCGATCACGCCAACGGTTAAAGCCGATTAGCCGGATATACAGAGCCTGCAGCAGTTGCCGACTGTTTGATTGTTTTGTGTCGCTAACTGCTGGACTCGGACTATCAACTGTCAGCCGGCAGTGCGAGTCACACAGTAGCGGGTGACGGTTGACAGTCAATGGACGTTGTTAATGTTTTAGGAAGTAAAAGCAAAACTGAATATAATATGCTGTATTTCTGATTTTTTTTTTTTCAATCTCAGAGTTTACCTAAACTGAAATCTGGTCACCCTGGTTGTGACATGGTCGTACGGTCCTGTGCCCGCACCCGCACCCGCACCCGCACTCGCACCGCTACTGTGGTTGCCAGAATAGGTTCGAAAGTCAGTTCGAAAGAATTTAAAACAAACCATCCCATCGATGTCAACTATCGATATCTTCTAAAATCCTAAACCAATACCCATGACTAGCAATAAACTCTTCGATAAACTAATTATTCTAATTTGTTTATTGTTTACAGTTTTTTGATACGCTGTAAAATAAAATAAGATGTTTTTTTAATTTTTTATCACGTTATAGTAACGTGTTAAGTTGCCATATGGAATAATGATAACATAAGGAATTCCCATTTTATCAGTAACTCGCTGCGAGTGACCGATTACATTACAGTGTATCTTAAGCATGATTCACTGAATATAAATGACCCTTGTAAGCACTTGTTTGTAAGTTTATCTTTCAATTATTTTGTTATTATTTTATTTTTGCAAATAGATATTGTGATTTATAAAAATTGTACACGCGTAAAACGTATTACACGTGTTCAGATACACATTTTTTTTTTTTTTTTTTGAAGTGAGAGAAAAACACTTCAATACAAAAACAAAAGATGTGAAGTGTGTGTACAGGGGCATCACGAGGGTATTAAGCAAGACCGTAACGAGGGTACTAAGTGCCGGTGGCAAGTGTCCAACTTGCGCCCTCACAGGGTTGCCAAATTTTAAATTAGGTCTCGCGGGACAAGAATGAAAAAAATTACGGCGATTTTTCTTAAGATTTTTTTTTCAATATTAACAATTTTGACATCATTTTTAATTTCTTAACTTCATTTTGGCCAAATGTATCTAAAAAAGAAAACAACAAAAATAATTGCAACCAGCAGGTAATATATTTACATAAATTTTTTTTAATGCTATGAAAACGCTATTTTCTTGCCAATATTAATATTGGCGTTATCTGCTCCATATGCAGTAACGTTTTTGGGAGATAATTCATTAAATGTAAACTGTTGGATGAGAGCATTTGAAATAGTTTCAGTACCTTCTGCTACTAACGAAATGAAAGATAACAAACCAATTTTTACACCATGCCCAGCAAACATTGAACTAACGGCCGAACGCCGGCAAACTGCTTTTACGCTGGTACATTGCTGGCACCAGAAGTAAGTGCAACGCCAGTATTAATAATGTACTTCACATTTGTATTTCGCACTCTGCCTATACGAAGTACTTTACCAGCATTTTATAAGCATTCCTTATTTGTATTAATCCAAGGTTATTTCTAGCGGGCCAGTGCTTATGTTTATAACTTTTTTTTAATGTAATAATTTGAAAAGTCTGACCGTTCTTAGTCATAAAACACCCTAATGGCGTGGCCTTCGAGGGTCGGTACAAGTGATATTCTGTTAGTATAAGTTCGGACGTGTTGGTGAATAGTTTTTAAAGATGTGTATTTGAATAGTTGTTGATTGTGACCATTATACAGTTTTTTATTGTGATTTGTGTGTGTTTTGTTAGATTTAAGGACGTAGTTTACACAAACTATTTCATATTAAATTGTTTAATTTTTAGTTTAGTTCAATCATAGTTTTTTCATGTAATAAAATTTTCAATTATTAATAAATCTGATACAAGATTATAAATATGTCATTTAAAAAATATAATTTGTCATATTTCATTTTGAATAGTGACATCTTAAATATTTTGTAAATATAATACTAACCTAAAATAATACAAACTTAATCCAAAACTGTAAAGCTTTTTTTACAATATAACCAAGTTTCTAAAAGTCAGTAATACACTATAAAAATCACCAAAATAACCAGATCTAGTTTGTTCTTACAAAACTGAACAGCTTATAGCATTAATGCTTATAAAATTTGTTTATTGAATTTATTTTAACAAGTATGATTTCTTTAGGTTGGCACTCTTCAAGTCAGGGGGAAAAGATGTGGTAGATAATACAAGACGAATATTGGCGAAAATTATTAGTCACCCCTTATCTTTAGGATGAAATTGGTTTGACCGAAATGGCAGAAAACCATTTTCTTAAAATTCTTCATTAAATTAATAAATTAAATAAACTAATTCCTGTTATTCCTGAAATTATATTTATTTAATATTTATAAATAAATCAATAAATTATAACTGTTAATTCAATTTACAATCGGCTAGTTTTACCATCGTTGAATAAATTTATTTAACAACTTAAGTTAACAATATCGCATCATTCTATTGACAGCAATGTTAATTTCTTCATTAATAGTTTAAAACCGATGCGATATTGTCAACTTTACTTGTTAAATAAATTTATTCAACGATGGTGAAAATGGCCAAATGAGTATTTATTTTGCACCTAACCATTAATTTATTTTAATACTGGGTAAGTACACATATATTACATTTGAAACACTAGAGAGTGGGTATAATATAAGCACTAGTCTGTCAGAAATAAATCTTGCAACTAATGCGATTATTTTGCACTTTACCGTTGCTGGGCCAGCTAACGGCCACGGGGACACCGGGGTACTGGCCCAGTGCAAAATGCCAGCACTGGACCAATGCGAAATGCCAGCACTGGCCCAGTGCGAAATGCCAGCACTGGCCCATTACTTTCAATGCACTTTACCGTTGCTGGGCCAGCAACTGATACATCAATGGACCAGCTAAGGGCCACGGGACACCGGGGTACTGGCCCAGTACGAAATGCCAGCACTGGCCCATTACTTTCAATGCCGGCGAGTATGTGCTTTACCAGTACTGGTCCGGATAAAAATGTTTGCTGGGTGGTTTTGGTCAAAATATCTCATAACCGAAGGAAAAGTTTTTACGTTTCTTTTATTAGAAGCGCCCGTGCTTATAGAAAAGGACTGATTTTTCTCCAGTTGTTTCAATATGTAATTTTTTAAGAGCTTTCCAATTTTTGTTTTAATAGCAGAAACTTTTGTTTTCCCACAAGAATATTTAGCTGCAATTGCAGAGTCAGGAAATATTTTTTTTTTTAAATTGAGCTAGTACAACCAGCTGAAACATAACTATGAGAATGCATAACAGAATGGTAACAAAACGATACTTCTGTATATGCGACATCTTTATGAACCTTGCTTTGCTTTGATATAAAAAACTTAGAAATTTGGGATGTACTTGGTATTGCTTGAACATTTGCAATGTGGTTTTTAGATTGTAAATGACTACTTACGTCGTTTTCACCACCGTGAATAATTGTGAAAATGAAATTGTTGTATGTAGAGCATTTTGCACTATGATCGTCTCTACCGCGACTAATCCAACTATACTTTTTTTCCCAATCTGCATTATAGTGCACCAACCGTCTTCTTTTCTTTTCCGAAATTTTCAAACTACTGTGCAAGGTCATTTGGAGTGCGAAAATGTGGACGTGGCTACTATTTTAAGGCTACCGCCATATTATTGTGTTTTAAACCCTATAGAACTAATATGGAACCAATTAAAAGGTAATGTGCGCCGGAAAAATACAACACCGACAAAAAGTGACACTGTAGTACAATTAATTAAAGACGAAACAAGTGCAATAAGTAGTGATTTGTGGAAAAATTTGCGTAAAGTGAATAATTTGGCTCTTATTTCCATAAAGAATGATGTTTGTCAATCTATAGATCAAACTGGGTTTTGCCTCTTCTGCCGGCGCTACAAACTGTGTATAGTAATATAGTTTTAATACTGTTTTAATATAACTATATATTTATACTTGAATACATAGTAATACCATTAGATATATGTATAAGCACGATGTAATTTTATTTTTATAATTGTAGTATAATTGACTGGCAATAAAATATTTTTTATATATAATCTTTAGATGTAGACTTTGCTACAAGCAAGGCAAGAAAAGTGAAGTTCTATTAAATTATATTGCTCTTCAGGCTTACTTAATTATATTATGCTACATTCTTTATATAATTTATTGTTAATTTTTTTCTACAATATAATAATTTTTTTCATGCTGTTGTTGTTATTGTTACATAAATTAGTATTATTTACTTTTTTTTGACAATCAATAATGTGTTTTCTTATAGTGTTAATGCAATAAAAATAATATCCTTTATGATTAATGAATAAATTGTTTTTTTCTTTCTTTCTCTACTACAAAAGTATTTTATTTAACGAGCGTATAATATAGCTATTATATAGTGTCAAATACAATATTTTATCTATATAGGTTTATTATTAGAAAAACAGTAAATTTAATTTAAAAACATAGAAATTCTGTTTTTACTTCAAATCTGAGTTCTCTTGTAGTTCAAGTAGTTCCATTTGCAGAAAATTGGCGCATGTGTCACATCAACATCAACCGTTTAACCTCATTTGATCTCTGAAAACAAAGATATACTCGCGGGCCAGATTCAATGGGATTTTGGATAGTTATCGCGGGCCGGACAAAATGAAGCAACGGGCCGGACCCGGCCCGCAGACCGTAGGTTGCCCGTGCCTGGTGTAAATCTTCATATATTCAGATAGTGTTATTTTTATTAAATATACAGGTCTTTATGGGAAGAGTGAAACAATAAAAAGTGTCGTTACGTTTAATTTTTTTACTCTTGCCACAAGCACAATACAAATGCCAGCGATACATTTTCGGGGTTCTAAACGCGTCTTCCGTGGGAAGAGGCGTCTAACCAAAGATTTTATGTTCACGCGGATATTGCGGATATGATATTTATTGATAATTTATCCACATCCGCAAAAATAAGTTGTGCAACTTAAGATAAATAAATATCATTATTATTATTATCATATTTGTTTTTGTCTCACGAATATCCGTGGTTAACTCAGCCAAACGTGTCATCTGATAATAGTTCAGGTAAGTTCTGTTAGTATGTTAATTGTTATTATTATTTTTATTATTATTATTAAAGAAGGGGGGTTTGTAGTCCCGCTAGTACCGTCCAGGTTTGTCCGCAACGTTTTCGGCACAGACGAGACGCTCTCCTCTTAAGGTGCCTACAGACGGCGTGGCAAGTCACGGCCAATGTTTATACTTGTCTATCTCCGCGGATCATGCGTAGGGGCCACAAGTCACAGCCAGCGTAGGCTGGGCTTGCCGAACTGGCTTGAACTGGCCGACGTTCGCTTCCGAGGCGGGATTCTATCACAAGTCAAAGGAGTTTGACCAACATCGGTACAGACTTATATATGCATGTTAAAACCATACACACGACGCGTACACACTTGTCATCACATCAGTCAAGAGTGTTGTGCTCAGAGGGAAAATTATAACAATTTTTGCGTAATCATGAAGTCTACTTAGTAAAAAGTAAATTTTTGTACTTTTAATCTAATTTAAATATCAAAATCAAGGTCGAAGCTGCAACCATATCCTCAATTTCCCTGTCAGACGCCATTTTACAAACGCTGGCCTATGTTCGTTATTTTTTTACTTGGCCAGCACTGACACATCGTCTGTAAGGTACACCACAAGTACAAGTGTCCGCCAGTGTTTCATATTACGGCCGGCGTCAGAACTAGCGCTAGTGAACGCTGGCACACCGTCTGTAGGCACCTTTACCTTCACGAGAAGGTCGAGAGAGCTTTATCCCAGCAAGTGGTCGCATCCCAAACCCTAGCGATATGCGACCGATGGGCTCACACCAAATACAGCGTCCGCACGATACGAAGCGATTTGAGCAGCACTGGTAGGTAGCTATGACTACACCCTTTAGGTCAAACGCCTAAGAGTGGTTGAATAAAAAAGAAGACGAGAAAGTTTATCAATTTTTTTAAACGTCTTGTAATAATTTTTCAGCACGTCTTTTTTACAAACGATCCCCTTAATGTGTCAAATGACTTCGTAGATTTATAATGCCTATTAAATTACAAGAAAAGTGATTCTTGTTACTAGTTATATGAAATGTGTTAATGTCCTTAGAAATTGAATCATACTTATTTTGAAATAAACATGTTTATCAACGCAAAATTTTTACACATATGATGAAATAGTTATATCAGCAACATCACATAGGAACAGTACAAAATATTTAAGTACAATTCGCAACAATTTTTAATATTAATGGACTTATTAATATTGCTGGAACGTACAATTTCAAGGTCATGCGTGTTATGCATTTGCATAGCTATGGACATAAATATAACAAAGTGGTCTACTTTTTCCTTGCTTACACTCTGGTGTTTCAAGGAGAAATTATTTTCAGGGACTCACTAAATTAAATGATATCATCGCCAATTTAAGTATTAATCTGTTCCTTGTTTGTTGTTTAGTTAAGTATTTCATTAATTATATTTTTTACTTCCCGTCATTTTTAGGAATTTGTTAGTAAAAACAAAACACCCTTACACTCAGTGTCGTAGTGTAGGCACATGCAAACAAATGCTGAATTAATTTTGTTATTAATAATGTTATTGGCAGCTTCTCTAACCCATCATTATGTCTTCACAGGAGAAGGTAAAGAGCTTTTCTCAGAAGATGACGCCAGCGGCGTTATCACATATGCGCCAAACAATGACGTAAAACCAATCCCAATGCAGTTTTGTAGCCGGTTCTACGTCTGTTGCTTAGCAACCAAGCGACTGTACGAATTCTGGTTTCTGCGCAGGTAACGTACTGGCCTCATTTCGTGGGCAAAGCATTCTAGCAATTGCTGCAGCTTGTACAGTGATTATTGGTACTGCAAGACAGATAAAGGAAAAGAAAAGGTATTGCCTTCAATCACAATTCTACCGTCAGACCAAGAACCCCGCTCCTAAGAGCTACAATATGAGCATCCTATTGGTGGATGTAAAGACATGCGTTTTTATAGTGAAAGAGTGCGTCAGATATTTTAAAATGGATGGTTGTTAAGTTTGTGTCACCATTTAAATTTACCCCACTACCAAAAGCTCTCTAGTTCTCTAGAATAGTGTTTCTCAACCAAAAACGTACCGCGGACCAGTATAATATATAATTTTCTAACGCGGACCACTAATAATAATTGTTGGTTAATTTTTTGCAAAGAAAACAATTATATTTAATGTGCTACTAAATACATTTATTTTATTTGTAGAAAATCACAGAAAGTTTACAGAAAATAAACAAAATATAAATTATTTACATAAAAAATAAAAAGAAAATTGCAAAAAACACATATAAAAATTTCGCGTACCACTAAAATTTTTCTGGGGACCACTGGTGGTCCGCTAATAATAATTGTTGGTTAATTTTTTGCAAGAAAACAAATATATTTGATGTGCTACTAAATACATTTATTTTATTTGTAGAAAATCCCAGAAAGTTTACAGAAAATAAACAAAATATAAATTATTTACATAAAAAATGTGCATAAAAAATTAAAAGAAAATTGCAAAAACCACATAAAAAACTTTCGCGGACCATTAAAATTTTTCTGGGGACCACTGGTGGTCCGCGGACCACCTGTTGAGAAACACTGCTCTAGAAGGTCGCGTTCAGGCTCCTTTCTGTGTCTTTTTATTCAATGGGTTTCGTCCATAACTCGAGCAAGGAACAACAAGAAGTGACATGAAAAAAGACTAAAGAAAACTTGAAATTACTGGTAGATGGCTTTTAAATGATACACTTGGTAAAGTTTTACAAAATGTAGCAACTGACAGGTCATAGCACAGGCCTAACCTCTCCCTGACATCCTCGAACTATACGCACTGAGTTAAAATGTGTAACGCAGACAAATTTGTGTTACTCTTCTGACATACAGCAGACTATTCACCTTGAAGGAGGCATGCGATGGTGGTTTCCTTCCTGCGATTAATCCTGCAGGAAGAACCCCATGATTTAACGTCACCCTTAATCTGTCTCAACTTAACATTTTGCACCACTCATGTTGCTACCTGAATAAAACCGTATATTTCAAATGACTCTTCATCGTCATCTGGAAATATGAAACTCACATCGATCATAGGTCTGTGGGAGGCGGATTTTGCAGCAAAATCAGCCGCTTTTTCACTTCGTAGTATAATCGCTCAAAGTTATCTTAAAATCGTTTTTAAATTCACGCTTTTCAAGTCTTCCTAGTGAATACAAACGAAAATAAAATTATTTTAATATCACACTCAAATCCCTTACGCCCAAAAACCCTTACAGCACCCCTACTACCAAGTTTCAGCTAGTACTGAAGTACACATGCTTATAAGCACTTGCTGCAGCGGCCAGTTGGTTGGCGTGATTGCAAAACCTGTTGGTAGGTATCTCTAGTCACTCGTTTAACCGTGAATCACGAATCACCGACCAGTTGTGCATTCTAGTAGTGCACTAGGGCTCTAATTCAGGTTTTAAAAATCAAGTTATCAAGAATGGACATTAACACGATGTTGAATATGAATAAAAAGTTACTTTTAGACTTATGTCTGCCTGTCTGTCTGTGGTTTGTCTGTCGAGAGTTCGTAAGCTAAACTGCCCAGCCGAGTTTATTCACATTTAGAAAAACTGGCTTCTAAACTTCTGTCTACCTATCGGTCTGTGATTTACGTGTGTGGACCTCATGTTGTCAAACTAGCCAGGTGTTTTATTAAAATTTATAAAAAGTTGAATTTTAACTTCCGATGAGCTGTTAGTTCATGGTTCACTGACGTACCAAAGAGGGGGGGACGGTATTTTGGATGCACGTGCAACCCCCAAAAATATTCTAGGACCACAAAATTAACAGAAATGAAATATTTTAAATATTTGTATAATTTTATTACCTACTTATTTTTAGTAAATTTTCTGATTTTATTATAAATTTAAGAATATTAATGCAGAAACGTCTGCAATTTACTGCAGAATAAAAGTGCTTAATCATTTTTTGGATTAAATCATTGAACATTTATAAATATATTTTTATAAAGGTATGATTTTGCCGCACGGATTGAGATCGACAAGTACGACAATAACTATATATTACAACTTACGGAACGAGCGGCTTTTCTACACCAGACATGAGAACTCGCTACGCTCGTGTTCCAACATGTAGTGCGTAAAAAACCTGCCATTTCGTAACACATAGTTTTTTGTAATTTCGTCGAAAAATTTATAAAATATTCAGAAATTTAAAGTTTTGATAATACATTTATCTGAGAAATGACAGGCATCTGAGAATTAGTTACCATGGTAACTAATTCTAACTAACTTAACATGGTTTTATAAACAGTTCTGTCATTAATTTAAATGAGTTTCAACAAAGAAGCATTTGTTTTCTTTATTTCCTAACTAGTTAGAAAATGAAGGTTTAAGATTGGAAATGGGTGCCATTTCCAATCGTCATTCCAAAATTCCAATCGTCATCATTTCCAAATGTCAATATTTCGTAACGGAATTGCAAAAAATCGTTATGTAACGAGATTTTTATATTATTTTTTCTATTTTGCTTTTTAAATGCATTTTAAACTCTGGGAGATCGTGGCCGAATTTGGCATCCCTAGTAAACTTATCAAGAAGACAATGGTGTGTATGTCGGGGCCATAAGCAGAGTAGGAAACTTTTGTCACAGCCTTTTAAAATTCATACTGGAGTCAAACAAGGAGATGCCACCTCACCTTTGCTGTTTAACCTTATGATGGAGATGGTGTGACGAAAAATCCAAGATACCAACCACCGTGGTCTACAGCTCAATGGGTACCACAAGATTTTAGGGTATGAAGATGACCTGGAAATTAATTCAACTAAAGTTGGAGACGTAATATACCTTGATCTTATTGATGTCGAAGTTTGTAAAGTAGGACTCATCATCAGTAATGAAAAAACTAAGGATCTTATTGTTAGTAGACGCAGTCATGAGAACACGACGATTTGAACAAGACAAAATAAAATAATTTTCTAAGAACGTTTAACTTATTATTAATTACCCTACACTCCTAAAAGTTTGCCGGCCCAAAAATCTGCCGCTGTTGTTTTACCGTAAAAATTTGGTAGTAGATTTTTCAATTCATAAAAAAGACTTATATTAATAACAGCGAATGTACAAAATATTTAATATTATGTTTAATGTGCCTTTAGTATTAGGTGTACCGGAAAGCTTTTTCGTTTTTATTATTAGTGCAGTTTACGAACTAGTCACGACTTATTCGCTGAATTAAACAGACGTCTTTTGCGTTTTGATTAAACTCTGTAATCTGGAGTACCTAATTATTGTTTTCGTTTCATTTTAAACCCTTGCTTTTAAAAAAGGCGAAAGAATTTTCATCAAAACATTTTTTATGCTGTTTAATGTTGTATGAGTACCATAAAAAAAAATCTGCTACAGTTGCTACATAAAATATTTGCACTGTTTATGGTGATAAACTAAGTGTACGCACATGTCAACAGTGGTTTAAAAAATTTAAAGAAGGAAATTTATGCTTGGATGATGAACTTCGATCTGGAAGGCCCTATAAAGGAATAATTTATTATGAGATGTTAAAACCGGAGCAAAGTGTTAATTCTGATCTCTACTGTGAACAATTGGCTGGATTGAATTAGACTTGACCAGAAATCGGCCAGTAATTGTTAGATAGAAGAAGAGTTATTCTTCAAGGCGACAATGCCTGACCTCATTAATCAAAAAAAGACACGTGAAAAAATTTCCGAGCTTGATTGGGAGGTTCAAACACACCCACCCTACTCACCAGACATTTCACCCTCCGACTATCACTTATTTCGGTCACTGGAACACTTTTTAAGAAACAAGACACTCAGAGATATGAACAATGTTAAAATGAGCTTTGAACAATTTTTTCCTTAAAAAAATCAGGGTTTTATAAATCGGGAATATAGAGTGTTTTAGATCACAATGGTAACTATTTTACTCAATAAAGTACATTTATTTCTTTCGATTTGTTACTATTTTAATAATACCAAATAAACGAAAAAACTTTCTGGTACACCTAATATTAAAAAATTACTGATTTATCGTCAAACCCACAATATTTCTCTTATTACATAAGATTTTTTTGTGATCTTGTCCGAAAATTGACGTAAAACAGTTTTTAAACTGCAATGTTTTTTGACATCAGTTTAAATCAGCATCGAGAGACTGAAATGAGTTTTTTTGCGCGGAAACCCCGACGGCGGAACTAAATGTAATTAACATAAAATATGCCGAATCATTGTTTATTTTTGTTTATTCATCTTTTGCGACGACGAACGAATAAGTACCTTGGAATGCATGAGTACTACTGATTTTTAATACATGCTAATATTATTTTAGTATTTACAATTATTTCTTATTAATCATCGACATTAAGTGAAAGATGCACGCAAGAAAATAGATCAAAATGCGAGATTTTTCAAGGTATATCATTACTATTGTTTGGATTTCTAGTTATTTTCGTACGCGTTTTGCTTGACTATTCATATTAGTAAGGATGAGAACAGATAATGCTCGATTTACTCGTATTCGTTTAATCGTATTCGCGCGCTTTCAATTTAACGCGGTTCGTAACTCAAAAATAATTTTGTTTCTCTACGCGGCTAAATTTCTTAAGTCGTAATTTTGTAATTAATTATACTTTTTAATTTTTGCAGATTAGATTATTCATTTTCTTATTTTTTTCTTATACTCTATATTATTTTATCGTGCAAAATAAATATCTTTGGAAAACTACGAACATAGCCAATATTATAACAGTGGCGACTCGTGGAAACTTCTAATGGAGGTACTACAAACAGAAGTATAATTGAAATTTTTCTTTCTGGAAAGTAAATCTTAATTAAGATTGATACAAGTTTAACTACATATATAGTATTTTTCAAAATATTGTAACATGACTTCGTGATCTATAATTATTTAACGACAGTTTTGTGAGATTAGCAGCATATGGCTACCAAAAAGGACAGCATGCCTTAAATATTAATGTCATTTACCTAAAATGGGTCGTATGGGAAAATTTCATCTTAGTTTGTTTTCTCAAAAATGAATATACTATACAGCAATCTGTATTTTTCTGGATTTAAAAAAAATTAGATAAAGGAAGGCCATAAAAAACATGTATATTTTATAATAAGACGTATGTAAGTACATGCAATAAAAAAATGTTTTAAAATCTACTTTTATTATGAATTATTAAATTATTTATTTTGACAAATTTCAGTTATGTTTTGTATAGTATAAATACTTTACTACAAGTATTTTAAAATGAAACGAGTAAAAAAGTCAGAAAAAAAAGACAGACTGAACACGTCCCTGCAAATATACCTCTCTTTATTACCCTGACCACCCTTATCATTACTAACTCAGCATGCCTATTGTTACAGCCTATTGTTATTGTTAAAGGTATGTTATAGTATTTCCAAAATGAAATGGCCACCCTCACTTATTGATTCCAATAATGACTGACAGTATAACCATTATACCTGCTGAGTTTATGGTTCTGTTAATAGAAGTTGACAGGACCGTAATAATTATTTAAAATAAACGTGTTTTCTTATATGCTATTTAGAATGAACTGTATATACTCACATGACATTCCTTCACATTTTTATCAGGCTTAGGACTGACTATATTTGAATTATAAATATAGGCATATTTAAAAATCGTTTTGTTTTAAAGTCTTTATAGTCTATATTAAATGCTTCAAATTTGCACAAACAAAAATCATTCTTTTTTGAACTTGTTAATTTATGGTAATTTCAAATTATTAAAATATCTATCAGAGTTTGTGTCACTACCACTATTTTCCATGACTAGACGAAAGAACAGAAGAGCAAAATAATTCTCAACAATAGCTAGAAGAAGAAATTAATACAGGTTTTGAAGAAATGCAACATGAAAATTAATAATTATTGAAGATTTATTTGGTGGATTTATAAAAAAAATTGTTTCAATTGATTTTACATGTTCTACATATTTTTTCCACAAATCACTACTTATTGCACTTGTTTTGTCTTTAATTAATTGTACTACAGTGTCACTTTCTGTCGGTGTTGTATTTTTCCGGCGCACATGACCTTTTAATTGGCTCCATATTAGTTCTATAGGGTATAAAACACAATATGGCGTTAGCCTTAAAATACTGCAACGTTCTTTTTTCTGCCATTTTGTCAACCACAACTGTTTCGCCGTGATAATTTTTAATAACTCTGCTTTAGTTTTCTTACTGACATTTTCAACAAATATATTTTCCTCTTCTAAAAAATGTATTATATTAGCTTTTTATTTTCACTACAGAAATTAGGAATTTCTTCAAAATCAAATGGTCGCCAAAGAGCCAGGTTGTTAATGTATGCACGCTATGAACGTTGAAAATTAACTAACAAACAAGTATAACAACCCCTAAAATTTAGAAACAATAGGATTATAAATTTGGAAAATATCCTTAATGGTTTTTAAAAAACTTCAATTGAACTACTGTTACATCTATTCAATTTAAATTTAAAATTCCTTTAATTCCGCCTATATTTTTTTACAGCAACAAATCCTAGGATTACTGCCATAAATCCATTACCGCTTTTGTTAAGCTTCTTAACAAGAGTGGCCATTTCATTTTGGAAATATGTACTATACTATGCTTTGAAAAATCCTATACCTTTACGTATATTTATGTGTAAATAAAATCATATAAAATATAGAAATATTACATTTTATGATTTATTATGTATTAGTCAAGTAGAAGAAAATTAACCTTTTATGTGCTGTATAGAACATACGACATCCTGCATTCTTATTCATTCTTCAAATAATTCATTCTATGAAAAATCAAAAATATCTGCAAACTTGCACTTCGCAAGCTTTTAACTGCTAACGTTTGCAGCTCCAAAAGTGTATAAGAGGCTGTTACCCCCACTCAATACCAATCGCCGCGTTACCATGATAGCATTAAGTGTGAATCTGTACTATTAGAATTTTTAAATAAATAAAATCTATTTTTCAGGGTGGGGAGGGGGTAAAACTAGGAGCGAATTAATTAAACCTGAAATTGTTTCATAAATTTTAAACATCAAGTAAAAACACTATTTTTTCTCGATTCCAGGGGGTACGTGCCCCGTTTGCAGCTGCCTTTGGACGCCCATGCTAGTAACAGTTTTCCGGTAATACAGTACGGTATAAGTGTTAATAAAGACTCCTTATTTAAATATTAACATTAACTTAAGATGTGCCATATTCCTGTTTTGATTTAAAAAATGTCATGGCCAAACATAGTAAGATTCAGTAATGTGTAGACATTAATGTTAA
Source organism: Liopterus haemorrhoidalis (assembly GCA_963971575.1). Taxonomy (NCBI): domain Eukaryota; kingdom Metazoa; phylum Arthropoda; class Insecta; order Coleoptera; family Dytiscidae; genus Liopterus; species Liopterus haemorrhoidalis. Next base: position 54,265,848 of record OZ020614.1, read on the forward strand.
AAGCATTTATTTTACGTCGAAATTTAATTATAAAGAAAAGTTTAATTATATTATGCGTTGAGACTCACGTATTGGAGTCAATATTTTTTCAAATTGATATCGTAAAAATAGCTAGACAAAAATACAAGAAAAAAAAATGGATAAAAAAATGTAGCTGTGCAAAAAACAGATAAGATGCATCTTTGCGTTTCTACTGCTGCGATTAAACTAGCCCGGTTTTACCGAATTGTTTTACCATTCGGCACACAATTTTAAATGAAAGCAGTGCCGGCTCCGGAACGAATGCGACGCATCGGGGCGCCATCGCGATGAACGATTGAGCGGCGCCGTTTTTATACTGGCGAGATAAAAAAAAGGTCTTCGACAATTTTTTCTACACAAAGATATTTCAATTTTTTAAAAAGAGGGCGTCATTTTTATTTTTGCAAGGGGCGCCATGTACGTAACACATAAACCTAGTGCTCATTCGTCTCGCTTGAGTGACGTATAAAACTTAAAATTCAGTTGCATAAAATCAGTGAATTAGTTCAGATCAATTCCTGCTATATATCGATGGTGATTTGCTAATATGGCGTATCTAAAAATAGCGAACATTCCAATTTCCACTTTATTACTACTGATACCCTATCCCACAAGGGCAAATAATAAATGTTTTAAATAATTTTTTATGATCGCCTTATGTTTACAAGTTAATGGTGGTTTTTTGAACATTTAATTTAGGTGTTTTTTTTTGTTGTTATTTTTGTATTTAATAATTGTATTTTCAATAAAAAATGTTTAGCCTTTTCAATGAATGTCCAAATAATTTGTCGTTACTAGGGAAACCATGCAGAATAATAATTTCAGTGTTGCACGTATAGTGCAGTGTTTTGGTATAGTCCGTACCAAATTAGTTTTGAAGATCGCAATAAAATAATAAAAGTTAGGGAACTCATAAAATTACAATAGAAGTGATATAACTAGGCGTGTCAACCCATAGCCGTAGGGATTAGTTTTTCACATTTCGCATCTTACTTAAAGGATTAACAAAAACAAGTATAATTATTTATAGTTGGTACTTAAACGTATGTACGCGCCACTGACCGTTGACTGTTTACAACGTGGTTGTAAACATGAAGCGTTAATTCTTTTGTAGTTTAATAATGTGATTATAGTTTTACGGGATAATTGTTTTATGCCGATCTTCAAAAGTATAATGTTCTATACTATTTACACTTAAAAATAAAATGTAATACTTATAAGCACTTAAGTATTTTATTATTACCAGTTTCATAGTTTCTAATGAAAATATATTGTGTTAATAAACAGGGCCGCGCCAAGCGGGGGTGTTAGGGGTGCACAGAACCCCGGCGGCAGGCCTTAGGGGCGGAAAATATTGCCAAATAAGAGCGGCAGAACGAACAAGATTCTGGTTGGCTTTCTTTTTTTTAAATAAAGCTTTTGGTCGACATCTTTTTTTTTATAGAACAAACGAATTTCTGGGCTGCTTCTTTTTTTACAGAACAACCACATTTCTGGTCAACTTTCTTTTTTTTTTTTTAGAGAACAAACAAATTTTTGGTCAACCTTTTTTTTTTAACACCGCCGAAATACTGCAGCGAAACCGAACGGGTTTAATTCAGTGTTTCGCGGACCATTGGTGGTCCGTAGCAAAATTTTTGTGGTCCACGAAAGATTTATAAATTTTTATTATTGTATGGTAGTTATTTGTTAAACCTGAAGATTTTATAAATGTTAGTAATGAAGCATTTTTTCACTTAATATTTATTAGCTAAATGCACATTTTGACTGCTATACAGTCATCGTCAGTAGAAATTTTAAATGTAAAAACTACTATTTTTGTGATTTTTTATTTTTTATGTTCTGTTCACTTTCTGTAATGTTGGCTAATTTTGTGATTTTTTGTTACTGAGAAATTATATGTTCAGTCTACATATACATTAAATTTGTTTAATAGTACTTATATTTATCATATTAATAAAAATTCCTTTACTAGACCTATGCGTGTAGAGAAGAAATTGTAAAGAAAAGTAAGCAACGTAGTTTAAATCAAATTCGTTGTATAGACTGTCGCAAACTAATTTAGTCATTTTTGCCGGTTCGTGAATGAAAAAAGTTAAGAACTGCCGTCCTATTGAACACAAGTTTAATGTGAACATTTTACTTTGAGAGAATTTATATGTTCAAATACCTGGACACAGTAATCAGGTAGATTTCTTTCAATAAGAAATAAAAAACAATATTCAAGTTTCTCATTTTAGTTTGCATTCGGCAAAACAATAATTCTCTCCAGGGCCGTGCCGAACAAAGCAAAGTGTTAATTCTGATCTCTACTGTGAACAATTGGATCGACTGAATCAGAACTTGATCAGAAATCGGCCAGAAATTGTGAATAGAAAAGGAGTTATTCTTCAAGGCGACAATGCCTGACCTCATTCATCAAAAACATTGATGTGAAGTGTGAATATTCACACATTTCAGGGTTTCGCAGGTATATAATAAGGGAAGGCGGTATGCTGAGTGTGTAGGACAAATTTTACTTTGTAGTAATCACGGCAAAATGAACGATATTTTTAAAATAATTTATCGTCTGTTAATCATATAATAAGACTGGTTATTAAATTTACGCTCTTAAAAATTAAATACAACATTTGTCAAAATATAACTAGAATTTTGACAAAATAATTTCAACATAATAAAATGCAAAAAAAAAAAATAAAATTCACTCCATACTCGAAATCGAAACCCTTCGTTTTCCAGCGAATTTTAGCTTACGACACCAGTGCTCTAACCCATTACGCTATCGCACGCCTTGCATGTGAGTGTCTTACATTGGTATAACTTTTGTACTTTGTGAACCAAAAACCACAAAAAATGCGTTATTTTCCGAAAACATAATCTGATCAAAAATTCCTGTTGTACTATTTTGGTTCACACCAATATACATTACTTAGAATTTTTTTAGATTTTTAGTTTAAACCATCTGGGCTACAGGGTGTGGGACAAAAAAATTTTTGCACAATTTTGGCAAAAATCGCATCAAAATAATTTATTTTGCAAAAATAAAAATTTGATCGTTAATCCACGTACTAAGGGCTTTCATTTGATACCCTACTCAAAATTTAAAAAATATATTTTTGTTTTCGATGAGCACATATTTGTTTATATTTTTAGGGGGGTATGTTTTTTAGATGTTTTAGTATTTTTCCTATGTGCGGGTCAAAGAATTGTATAAGAATGCCAAATTTCAACTCTCTAGGTTTAGCCGTTTGGCTACAATTTTTACCGAACAGACAGACAGACAGACAGACAGACAGACAGACAGACAGACGACAAAATGACGGTATAAGGGTTTTTTGGTCATACCTACAAAACCCTAAAAAGACACGTGAAAAAATTTCCTAGCTTGATTGGGAGGTTCTAACACACCCACCTTGTTCACCAGACATTTCACCCTCCGACTATCACTTATTTCGGTCACTGGAACACTTTTTAAGAAAAAAGACACTTAGATATAAACCATGTTAAAATGAGCCTTCAGCAATTTTTTCTCTTATAAATATGCTTTAATTTATGAATATCTAAGAAAATGGTTTTTTTTTATGCGAATAAAAATTAAAAATCTTAATGATAATTATTTTTAAAATTTTGCTACCTCCTTTTCCTCGTATTTTCCATTTTAATGCTAAATGTCCTCCTTTTTCATTTTTATATCTGGTAACCCTATTCAGTGAATGTTTTCCAAATTTATGCTCCCAACTTATGTTCATGTGTAATTCTATCAATTAATTATATCCCCATTAATTCCAGTCATGTCATTACTCATTACATTTTCGTAAATAAATCCCTTCATAATATATTTGTCATCACGATAAACAATATTGCAATAGATAAAAACGATATTTGCGATAAAACACTTCAGGCTACTACTCAGAACAATTAATTGGTTGATAACTATTAAATCATCGATATCTAAATCTCTTTTTTTTCACCAGACAATTTTTTTTCCACACCTATCTAATCTTTAAGGGTTAATATAATTAATATTAATATATTCTTTTATTATTTATAGATTATAATAAAAACAGGTGTGCCAAATTTTGTCATCGCAAAATTAAAGAATAGATATTAATATAGCGATTTTTGTTATAAATCCGGGTAGACACGTGTTTATATTACCACGTGCTTATATATTGGGAACATATTTTTATATAATGTCAAATATTGGTCAGAGATTTTGAGTCTCGTGTGAAATGGCACGTATCTTCTAGTGCAGTATTTCTCTAGTGGCGTAATTATAATATTATGGATCTAGGGTAAACACAAGGACCGAAAGACAGGGAGGTATAAATTTTTTTGAATGATAGGTTTAGACTTATTATTAGGGACGGAACTTGTAGTAGGGTCTATGAACTATGATGAAAAAGTTGTTTTGCAAACCCGAATTGTTTTAAACCAGTAGCGTATCTTCAACAGGTTCAAGGTGTTCACAAACACAAGGTAAATAAAAACTGCAGATATACAGTCATGTGCGTAAAAATAGCAGTATCAAAAAAATATTAGAATAAATTCAAAAAAAGTTGGTTTAAGTAATAATAAAGCCAAAATTTTACTGATATATTATATTTTAAGAAAAACTTCATTATTTTGATGAAAAATAAAGTATTTTTGTCGATTTATTAAAAAAATATATATAGTATTTGTAAAAATGTACTCATTACACTGTTCATAAATATAGCAGTACACTTCATAAAATAAATAAAACTCATTTTAATATTAAATTTTCTTTATTATTTCTGTAATATTTGGTTCCATGACCTTTTTTTTCGTATTACTTCTACACATATTCACGGTATATAATCAATTAGCTACGGGCATTTTTCCAAGGGAATAAATTTTCAAGCTGTTTCAATTTATCTCCATAATTCTTCTTTGTTAGCAGGTTTTGAAGAAGATATTTTAATTTTTACATCAGCCCACAAGTTCACTATCGGGTTTAAATCCGGAGATTGAGTTGGCTAACCCATAACAGTAACCCTATTTTCATTAAACCAAGTTTTTGATTTGCGCGAGGTTTGCTTTGGGTCATTATCTTGCATAAATATCCATTTTAAAGGCATTTTCTCCTCTACAAAGGGAAACATGACATACTGCAAGATACTGATATAAACATTCTCGTCCTTTATATCTTTAATCCAGAAAATAAGGACCACTCCGTTCCAAGAAAAATATCCCCATGCCATAACACTATAGCCGCCGTGTTTTATTGTCTTTGTAGTGTACTTAGGATTGTACTTCGTGCATGGAGGCCTGCGTACTTGCTTTTGGCAGATACCAGGATTAAATTAAACAATTTTTGTCTCATAAGACCAAAGAATATTGCGCTGTTTTGACTATGGCCAAAGTTGGTGTTCATTGAAAAACTAATTCTATTTTCCCGTTGTCTCTTGTTTAACAGCGGAGTTTTTCTTGGTCTTCTAGCTTTCAGATTTGCTTTTATAAGGCTTTGACCAATGAATTGGGGATGAGAAAAATCTCATGATGCTTCTTGTCACACAGCAATTTTAATAAACGAATTTTTAGCCAGTAAAAATATTCCTGTGGCTCCTCAGACTCCTTAACTTGAGTCCTTGTGACTTTTTCCTCTTCCCAATATTAAAAAATCACCTCCAGGGACGTCATTTTGGGACACTCGAAAACATTCAAACGTCCGTAACCGACCAGCTGAAAACTATTCCAGTATCCGAGTTCCAGCACTGCTATGAGGATTGGAAGAACCTTCTCCAGCGCTGTGTGGCTTCCCAAGAAGTTATTTTGAGGGAGACAATATTGAATTGTAATTCTATTCTAATTAAAGAAAAAAAAATTAAATCAGTCCGGTTACTTTATTTACACCTCGAATTACATATTTATATTATAAATTAGGCGTTTTAATTTAATTTTTCTGCTAAAGCCGTTTATTTTGTACTTAATATTTTAATTTTTAGTTTTTTAAAAATAATAAGTAAACGGAATGGACTTTGATTGTTACCATCGTATATTAGTGCTATACTATTTTCTTTCCTGGAAGACCAAATTTTGCAGTCGGAATTCATAACGAAATCTCAGAATTTAAGTCCATTAAAGTAGGAGTTCAACAAGGCAGCATTTTAGGCTCAACTTTATTTAACATCTTTGACAGCGACATTCCATCATCTCATGCAGCGAGAAATATGTATGCGGATGATACTTTAATTATCGCCCAAAATTCTGAACTACAACAATCAATTCAACGCCATGCATTGCTATACAATTTTGTGTCTTATATCGAATTTTAACTTACATCTAGTTTTAAAACTCTTATGCAACCGGGTATTAGTGTTTCATAGTTATACACATAATTGTTACTCTAAATTTTCGTTGTATTTTTTGCAGCTTGATTTTTTAAATTGTTGTTAATTATTTCCTTATTATTTGGCTGTAAAAAAATAACAACCTAATGCCGATCAACATAGGGTCAAAAAAGACTCAATTACTTGAGCATTTTATCAATAGAAAATGAACTTTTATATCCTTTAAAACAAAAATCAGGTTCTTTTTTAAAACAAGAAAGAAGAAATGTGTTAATTTATAAATAAAAATACTCCTTTGCCTATAAACAAAGTTAAAGGTCATATGATAGTCACATTATATTTTTGTTACGCACTACTTCGCACACTGTACAATATAAGACTTAAAACCTGGTTTATAATAACTCCATAATATAACGCATACGTATTGAACAATGAGTTTGACCCTTCAAAACATCTGTTTGTAACAGAACAAAGAGAGGTATTATACACCAGGCTTTTTAAGCCTGGTTTATACAGTATAAAAATTACACTACTCTCTTTGTTCAGTTCTCACAGTTTGGAAAACTCTGCTTTAGACTATGATTTTGTCGAATCTGTAGCATTTAGGCTCTGATCAGTTTTTGTTCTTCGCAGAACAAAAAATCGTCTCTTTCCGTTCCTAATCGTCGTTTTCCTTGGTCGTCGACTTCTCAGTTTGTCTTGTAATTTTTTTATACTTCAAAACTAACCTAGTCACTGAAGATTAATTGCACTGAAGTATAACTGCAATTTCTCCACTAGATTTTTCTTCTTTATGGTAAAAAATGATGAAATACTTTTTTTCGTCGCAGTTTTCCTATCACTTTTCTTTAATGACATGTTGATGCTCTCAAAATTATGTCGAAACCAAATCCTTTCTTAAAACTAGGCATTTGTTTAATTAGGGTATCGTAGGCTATTAGTGATTAATTATTACATAATCACACCGCAATTTTCTGGAAAGGTAACTAAGAACATTAAATGATGTTGTAAACATTATTATACAAAGAAATGTTTAAAATACCGGTATAAAGAACAAAATTATTTGAGAAACGTAAAATCTGCAGGGTGATGTAAAACTTCTTACCAACACTACAGATTTAAAACTTTTTTTAAAATTATTTTTCGCCTTCCTAGAATAATAAAAATGGGTTTTTACTTAAACCATTGACCCGGTTGTATTTGATGGCTGATATTTTGTTATTGTTGCAAATATATCAATACAATAGCAAAACCACAAAATATAATATTTATTTTTTAAAATTAAATATTAACATTGTTAACCTCGACAGTAAATCCCATATTTTTGTAAAGGTTTTTAAAAATCAAGGATTATTTAACTTCCTTTTATCAATATACTTATCTTTCACAATTTCCGGTGCCAATAAAAAATTGCCTGTCATTCAGATTCTGTGAAAATTTATTTGTGAGCAAAAAATAAATTTCTCATATACTAGGGAAAGGAAACAGTTAAATTATATCATAAACCAATTTGATCATTATATAGCTTTAGTTTTTATGGATACATTTGTGACGCAGAATACGTCAAAAATCTTGTTTGCACATGTGCATCAATCAGACAGTATATGTAGAGATACTTAATATAATTACGTCTAATACGGTAAAATTATCGTTTTTTTCTTGTTAATTGTATACTAAGGCAATTAAAACATATTTTTCCCTCTTAGATAACCGAGAACCACCTATTGAGTCTTGTGAATCTAAAACCAATCGATAAAGAAATAATGCTCAGAAAAATGAAATGGATAAGACACTGAAAAAAACTATAGTCTATCTCAGAAAGACTGATAGTAATAAAATTTATTATTTGTAAAAAGTTATTGTTTTTTCACACAGAAGCGGCCCACTAAATATGAATAGTTCGAAACGAAATATTGTTAAAAACAACCGAGTGTGCCGCACATCTTATATGGGAATACAAACTAGGGTTAAACACAATAGATCATAAAAATGTTACCCTAAAATTTTGAGGAAAAATATGGTGACAGGCGTGCGTTTAATGATATGATAAATATGGTCACAGGCGTGCGTTTAATAAAATGATAAATAGTAATATAGAAATACACAAAACCAATTTAAACATGTTTAAAATGTGCACGCCACTGGTAACTGCCTGACAAAAAGATTTATTACTATCAGTCTTTCTGAGATAGACTATAAATGATACCATCGCCAAACAGGCACTTGACTCGAACCCTCAAGGGGCACGCAGAAAAGGACAGCCTGCAATCACTAGGCCCAGATCCATTTTACAACCAAATGGTCGATTTTTGTAGAGGCCCTTTGCTCCCTTTTAGAGCCATAAGAAACAATATAATGCACATTGATGTGAATCGAAATTATACAAGGTGAATTTTTTATCAGATTATTTTTAAGAGATATTGATTTATTTTTTTATTTTTGATAAATGAAGCTGTTACACTTAAGTTAACAAACGTGAAATGATTTTTAAAAAAAAATAGATTTCGAAGTGATACAGTAAAACATGTTTTGTCACTAGATACCTACGAAATTGTGATGTGTGAAAATTCACACTTGACATCATTTTTTTTACCTATAAAGGGTGTTCAATCTAAGTGCGCCACCATTGCTATCTCGAGAACTACGAGGTTGGTTAAATTAGCAAAGAAATACCATTTTGCAAGTCTATTACAAAACTATTAACAAAAAATTTTCATGATCAGTGGTTCTCCAAATATGGAACCCAACTTTCTTATTTTAAATGAGAACATATTTCTTTTATATTTTTGTTCGGAAGGGAATTTTATTTTGAATTCAACGAATACACAGTTTAGTACCCTTACATCACAAAAATTTTGAGAATAATGCATATTAAATTGACATTAAATTAAATCAAATCGCACAGGAATCAGCGTGCTATGAATGAAACAAATGAACAAATCATAATATTTTTGTTTGTTTTTTAATTATTAAATGTCAATTCGACTATTTTATGAAGAATTTTGTTAAATTGGTGCAGAATTTTGTTTAATTTGTGAAGAATTTCGTTTAATTGGTGAATCTAATTAAACAATGTATCATTTTACACATGACCAAAAAGTTGATATGTTTGAAGTATACATTTTATGCCGTAAAAATACTGGAGCTGCGGTAAATACGTACAGTGAGCATTTTTCTGATAGAGAAGTTCCTGGACGGCGATATTTTCGGCAACTTGAATTAAGATTACATGCTAACACTTCAGTATTTGAACACAAACGAGAGTATTTTGGATAAATTTCAACATTTGAAAGTCAATATTGAAGATATTATATCTAATATTGATGGGAGGAAATTAAAAAAGGTCCGAAATAGTTTACTTTTAAGGATTGAATTATGTATTAATAAGAATGGAGCTAATTTTGAGCAATATTTATAATTAAAATTGTACTATGTTATAGAATTAAACTGTTCAATACATTTTGATATTATTTATTTACGAAATTTACTTACAGATAAAAATCCAAATAGCAAATAAAAAAATATAACATAAAACAAAATACATAATAAAGAAAAAACTTAGTAGAAAAAATACATAGTGGAAAATTAATATATAGGAAAAAAAAGAAAAATGAATAATCAGGCAAAAATAAGTGATTTTATTTGGTTAATAAATGCGTTAAAAGACATGTTGAACAGATCTAGGGTATTGCTGTTATTTAATGAATTATACAGTCTATCAACGCAAGTATTAGACCCATAATTAGTCGCGTGACTTCTGTAATAAAATAACGACTGGGAACGAGTCTCTCTCGCAGGTACATGGATATTAAACTTATATAAAATATCTGGTACAAATATGACACTGTTCATAACTTTGTATAGAAAACACATGTCGGCTAAAGACCGTCTAGAAGTAAGTGAGGCTATGTTCAGTACATAACACTTTTCAGAATAAGTGAGAATGTTGGGTACTATTCTACTTTAGCAAACCCACCTTACTGCGCATGCGTGCAGTGTTAGCAATAGTAAAATGTAATATATCAATTTTAATAATTTAAATTTAATATCAATTTATTAAATGAGTTTATTTATAAGAAATATAGAAATAAGTAATATTCCCTTAATTTCTACTGTGATTAGAGTTTTAATAAATAAATGTAGTTTAAATTTAATGTAATATTATTTATTTTCACTTTTTTCTGTTGTAGTGATTTATTATGCATTGAATCGATATTTTAAAAAAATTTAATTCAGGTGGACAAACAACTGGCCCTCTGCACCACCATGTTATAAACGTATGCACAATGATACACAATTTTAATTAGGCTAATGTGGGGGGAAAATTAAGTACTGTGCACCTAAAAACAAGGTAATTAGGTTAAGTTTAATTAGTAAAAATCTAGGACAACAGAAGCCGAAAGACTCAAAGTAACCGTAAAGGAGTTCGTGTGAAAAAAAATATATTTATAAAGAATGTATACACTTTACAAAATATAACAACAAGATAAAGGTATAACTACTGAATTACATCCTACACCGCACAAACGTTTTTTACACAAACTTTTTTAAGCTTACTTTGAGCTTTTCGGCTTCTGCTGTCCTAGACTTTTACTAACCTAATCACCCAGTTTTTAGGTGCACTAAATTATGTTCCCCCTTTTTTAATCTTTAATCGGCTGTGAATGTAATATTATTATTTATTCTTATTATAACATACCGGAATATTAATTTAATTAGATTTATTTAACTGAAAGTTAAGTATTATTATACAAATAATCTTAATTCTATTTTGATTTTAGTTTAAATTTACGTGTTTTAATTTTACTATAGTTGGCAACATTGTCTAGTGGGTTTGCTAAAGTAGAATAGTGCCGAATGTTGTAGTCTATACCAAGTTTGAACAGTGCGTAATTACAAAATTTATTTTGTACATACTCGACACGTTCAATTTGACACTTTTGCGAAGGATTCCAGATAGTTGACGCATATTCCAAATGGCTCCTAACTAATGAGAAGTACAAAATTTTTACAGAATTAATATCAGTAAACGCATTAGTCTTGCGTTTAACGAAACCTAGCATTTTCAGCGATTTATTGGTTATAATACCAATATGTTTCGCAAAAGAGAGATCGCTGCTAAATAAAATACCTAGATCAGTCATTTCCTTAACTTGCACAAGGTTCACTCCACTTAAGTGATATTGCACTACCCCAGGATTTTTTTTCCGTGAGAAAACGATGCTTTTACACTTGTTTGGGTTGAGATGAAGGCAGTTTGTGGCATTCAACCAGTGTGTTAAGGTCTTCTTGAAATTATGGTCCTCACTTCCAAAATACAAATAATGACCTAAAACAAAAAACAGTCCACACTTCAAAATACTAATCATGACTTAAAACAAAAAACGGTCCTCACTTCTAAAATACAAGTTTTTTTTTTAATTGAAAATTATTTTATTTACAACTAGCCTTTTATAAGGCTAACCAGCAAATTTGATATACATATAATTTTTCATGTATGAAGTACACATCCATCAGTGAGTCTTCTTACAATATAAAATACACTATTATATTGTTGCATATATCCAATTATTTCCAAGCTTTTAGAATTTAACCAAAAATTAGATCTAAGTGTTTTCTTCTTTGAAGTTTTCTTGTTTCATCCTCGTTATCCAGAAGATTTAATTCTAGATCATTGGAATGGTAACTTAATCGATTGGCATGCCTAGTTGCAAATTTCCTTACTTCATTTTTAACTGTGGTGATTTTTAAATCTCTGTGTAGAGTTTCGTTGGTAACTTAACAAGGGGCATTCGCTATTAAACGTAATGCTTTATTTTGGAATCTTTGGATTATGTTAATATTTGATGACAAAAAGGTCCTCACTTCTAAAAAACAAGTGATGACCCATCATGTTATAACCCATCGTGACCCGCTAAAATTCGCTGTCTGCGCCCATCTCTAATATTTACATACACGCTTACACACAAACGAACTAATTTATATATTATAATATATGTATGTATATTTTATCCGCTCCTTACTAAAAACGTAAAATGTATGAGGAGCATATTTCGAAAACATCTCTTGTCCAATTTATATATATATATATATATATATATATATATTGTTTGTAACATTAAAGCCACCTCTTTGAAAAAAAAGCATTTTATTTTCAAACCGACCTAGAAACTTCAAATAAATGACAGAGCAAAAAAAAGAAGATATTTTAAGTTATTTATAATTGCAATAAAACGTTTTTTAAGGTTAATCTCAACTTTTGAAAAATGAAGAGACGTTTTGGAAATAGGTTCGTCATATGTGTTTTCCCTAAATCTGTTTTTGAAATATTATTTAAACTGATAGGTTTAAATCTGTTAAAGCTACATCTGTTTACTCTGTGTTTCTAAAATTTCTTTCTTTTCTAAAGTGATGTGGTACATTTTCAAGAATTATCTAATCGATAAAATAATCTGTTTTGACAGTGAGTCAAGTCAAAGCAGTGTAACCTACATATAATCATGTATTTCGTCAGGTCCGAAATGTGCTTACGTAACTGAGACGTCATCGAGTTTACTTACGTTTTCAGTTCATCGCAGCTACTTTTTCAGATCATAGTAAACATACAAGATGATAATGCATAAATCAACCAATATTTACCACCCTTTAAAATAAATATTTATTTGTTCCACTCGTATTTGTATTTAGTGTATCGTCCTATACAAAACCAACACACCGTTACACTTGTACCGTCATGTGTTTGTCAAACGGCCAGACTTAAATAGTTGAAATTTAGCATGCACATACAGTTCTTTGAACCTCATATACCCCGCCCTCACCCTATATATTTAATTTTCAGTGGAGTATCAAAAGAAAACTCTTGAAGCGTAGATTAAAAACCAAGACTGATTTAAAAAACTTTATTTTGGCAAATATATGCATTTTTGTTCCACTATAAGGGAAAGGAGTCAAGAGTAATTTAAAAAATCCCATGCCAACGGAGTGGCCGAGCGCATTAAGTCGTGCAGTGGTTCGATCCTCCTCAGTTGGTGATATTATCCGGGCGAGAATAATATGTTTACATTACTCTCATTTCACAATGATTCACCCCTCATCCTGGTGTAGGAGCCCCCTGGCATCGGCGATTAGCCTCGTTGCAGAAATAGGCCGACGTAAAATAAATTACGAAACGATTTTAGAATCGTTTCGATACTATATGTTGATTTTGTCAACATAAAGTATCGATACCTTCGATGACCCAACGAAGACTGTATAATACATCGATACCGGCGATCGATATTTACATCCCTAGTCATGATTTTTATAAATGCTTATTTTAAGTCTCGAAAAAAAAAATCACTTTAAAGAGGACATACAGATGCTTCAGTATCGCTACTAATTCCTCGTTTATAAGTAGTTCCTTAACTTAATGCAAAGCATATCAATAAAGGTAGGGAAAAAAGGTTTCACTGTTCTGCACATCTGTCTGTAATAAACAGAACAAAGAGAGTAGAAAACTAAAAATTAATTTAAATTTAAAAAAATCGAACAATCGCAGTACTCTAAATCCCGCCCTCATTTAATTAGTTGATTTTATCTATAGAAGAACATCATTATTGTTGATGATAGATAGTATAAGGTGTGATCAAAACTACTCTAGGTCAAGTACACATACTTAGTTTATTTTCATTATAATTGACAGTATTGTTGATCAAATAATCAGATCTGTAAACAATTATAATTGTTTGTAATTGCCGCATTATGCTAAGATTATTGTCATTACAGATAAAAAGTAATAGCAACAGCAATAAGTAGCTATCTTTAAATAATTATTTGTATTTATATTTTAAAAGTGATAATTCACAAGGTTGCTGCAATTGAATATACAATTTTTTACTTTGTAGCTTTTCAAAAATGTAAATTGAATTACGATATCACAAAATTGAATATCCCCCAAACTAAAATTCCCTGAACCTTTAGAAAAATACTTATACCCTTTTCACACTAGATCTTTAAGACGATTGAACTTAAACTTCATCGATGTTTAATATCGGTTTGCTTTCACACTTGATGTTTAATTTGAAGAAGAAATCTCCATGTAAAGCTAGTATGTATTGCCAACATAATTTCATATCGTTTGAATTTATTCTGTCATTATTTTGTATATCGAGGTTAGGAGAAGTTTATTTTTTATATTTATTTAAATAATAACGCAAATAATCTTCTCATAACCTCGATATATAAAATGATAACAGCTGAACATAGATAAAAGAAGAGAAGCACAAATTCAAGGAGTATTTTTTTATAATGGGAATTAAGTTGGCAATGCGGGCGAAGTTTAAGACGCAGATCTCTGTCTTAAACATCGGTCGTGTTTAGACGAGGCCGTACGGTTTCACATTAGCGTTTAAAGATCCATTCACTTAAACATCCGATCTTAAAGATCTAGTGTGAAAAGGGTATTAGTCATACTCTCATGACCTGAAGTGTCAAATATTAGACATTGTAAATCAGTAAATTTATTAGATTTTTTGTTGGAATGTTTTAATATTTGTTTTTAAGGAATAACGTAAATTTAAGAAATGTCATGAAATCACGTTTTATGATCGGATTAAAATATTTGAATTCAATGTTATTTATAGAGTACGGACGTTTTTAGGCAAATCTGTACTAACGACATTATTAATGAGATGTTCACAGACGTAGAAAAATTCACATCATAATATCAATAAATGGGTACTCGTTATCTAAAAACATTCCTGTCTTATTAATACAAATGCTACTACATATGTTTTTCCATAATGTGCATTGTTGAATGCAATGTCATTGTGAGATGTTATCATTGTTAAGAAATGTTATTAAAGAAAAACATTTCTTTTATTGCAAACGTCAAATACATTCAAACCTGTAATATTTTGAACCGTTGTTTAATCTGTATAAACTTCGCAAGTCCTGTCAACTTTATTTTTTTTCTGAACTGTGAACAATAATTCTTGTAGGTATTTAGATTAGAACACTTCTTGAATCTATCTACTAATATTCACTTTTTTTCAATAATAATAATTATAGCATTTTTTAAATATATTTCTTACTTACTTACTTACTTACTTAATCGTTGAGCCCTTTTACCATTTCTGGTGTCGGGCTAAAAAATAAAAAAAAAATAAAATATATTTCTTACTGAAAGAAAAACTAGTAGACATTTTTCTTATTATTGCTATTTATTTTTTTATTATTTTGGCTGAATTAATTTTTTTACAACTGATTTTAACAGTATGGATTTACTGATCATTTTCAAGTTATTAACGACCCAGCAAGCATTTTTATACGGGCCAGTACTGTTGAAGCACATACTCCCCGGCATTGAAAGTAATGGGTCAGTATCCCGGTGTCCCCGTGGCCGTTAGCTGGCCCATTGATGTATCAATTGCAGGCCCAGTAGCGGTAAAGTGCAAAATAATCGCATTAGTTGCAAGATTTATTTCTAACGGACCAGTGCTTATATTATACCCACTCTCTAGTATTTCAAATGTAACATATGTATATTTACCTTATACTTACCCAGTATTAAAATAAATTAATAGTTAGGTGCAAAATAAATACTCAGTTGGCCATTTCACCATCGTTGAATAAATTTATTTAATAAATAAAGTTGACAATATCGCATCGGTTTTAAACTATTAATGAAGAAATTAACGTTGCTGTCTATAGAATGATGCGATGTTGTCAACTTTATGCGATGTTGAAACAAAAGTAAAATGTAACATATTAACAAAAATAAGAAGTGCTCATAAAATGCAGGTAAATTACTTCGTATAGGAGGAGTGCGAAATACAAATGTGAAGTATATTACTAATACTGGCGTTGCACAAACTTTTAGTGTCAGAAATTTACCAACAGAAAAAGCAGTTTGTCGGCATTAGGCCGATGGTTGAATGTTTGCTGGAGAAAAACAACTGTTATGTATACTTTGTAAAAAATATATAATATGCACCAAAATAAATCATTTAACTCAACACATCAGTGGAAAGATACATAAAACTAATGTCGATGGATTACAAGATAAGTTTAAATAAAGGGAAATATAGGTAACACTTGTACGCCTTTCTTCTTATTATTATAATTCTAATTTTATTCGAAAGAAGGTTATTATCTTAATTGCTATAGGGGAAAAGCAGCCAATATCGATCATCGTGTAATATTAATTATTCTAAAATACAGAAATCCACAAATGAGATCAAAACTTTTTTGAAGTAAAAATATTTTTTAAATAAAGTGCTGCGAACTAGTATTAGTCTATATAAGTCATTATGGTGGTTAGAGCTAACCACATGGCGTTTGGTCAAAAGCTGCTATCATTATGTAAGTTTTAATAATATTTTAAGAATTAATAATATTAGACCAGTGCTTAAGAAGTGTTAACAACAATCTACGATACATTATCCTTTCAAGATGATGCTGTTTCGATGATTCACAAGGTAAATTTTGATATATTTTTTAAATTTAGTGCCATTCTAAAAAGTTAGGTTAGAGTTAAAATGATTTTTAAACGGATAATATCGATACATAATGTTTTCATAATGAAAACAGTTGAAATTAAAGAAATGAGAAAGAAGGAAAGAGTAACAAAAACCCATTTTCTTATTAAAAATGATGGTGTGAATTAGTGCTGGCAGAAATCGACCTTGCCGAAACCGGATACGGTTCCAAAAAAGCAGGGGCGTCGAGAGCAGGCTTACCATAGCGGTAAAATAATAAATCGTTTCCGAGCTCCGGTAATAATTTCGGGCTCGGGCCCACGGAAAAAGGTAATTCCGCCCGTTCCACTCTCTGGAAAACAATAATTCGGGCCCGTAATTTTAATAAAACAGGTAAAAACTTTCCATATTATTATTATTATTTTTTTTATTTCTTAGTTTATATTCCTAGAATTATTCTGCGAATATATCTTTATGCAGTCTCGTCTGTTTCAGGATCGTTGCCTTCATATCTATTTATACATTTACTTTCATAATATATTTATAGAAAATTTCTTTTCTGTTTTATCTTTGTGTACTTTCTTTTAAAATTAACTATCAAGTAATTGGCAGTGACATGCTAGATATTTATAAATATCACATATAGCCTGAGCGTAACCTCCCAAATATATCTTTGTTCGCCAAAAACTAAAAAAGATGTATTAAGACAAAAATTTGCTTATCCATAATAGGGGATAGGCATGCTTTTTAAATTTTTTTTTTTATATTCCTCTTGTTGCATATAAACATAAAAAACAGTTTTGCATTTTTTTTTTGCAAGTCTTAATAAATCATAAATGTATGTAGCGCGCGAAAACGACGTGTGACGTCATACCCCAACTAAGTGTACTGCGTACAGCCTACCCAGTGTACTGCGTACAGCCTACCCAGTGTACTGCATACAGCCTACGCAGTATACGTACGCTGTACACTGGGTAGGCTACACAGTCTGTCGTGAACTTATTTGCTTGTATAACTTTTATAGGTTATGTAAAGTTAGAGTGATTTTAATTAAAATAAAGTTTAATTCTATAAAAACAATTTATACATGTTTACCGAATTAAATTTTATATTAAAATATATAAAATATGGAAGATCCAGGCCCCAGTACTTCGAAACATAGTCGAAAATATTGTTTAGTACCGATGTGCACAAATAGTTCAATTAGAAATCCAATAAAACAATTTATATCATTACCTGATGGCGAAAAACAACTGAAAAGGCGAAATTTGTGGCTGAAAGCCATGAGGCGAAATAAAACCGATATTTCAGAAAAAAAGTAAACTTTATGTTTGTGAAGACCATTTTAATGTGAGTACATATATTTTATAAATGAGCCCTAACAAAATCTTTATCTGCCATGTTAATAATAAATGCGTGACAAATTGTTTAAAAATAAATACAAAACTCTCGAACAATACAATATACACACGTAAAGATTATGTTGTAGTCTGTATCTGTGACGTCAAACCCCAGCAGTTTGACTTCATAGTCAGTCGTATTTATTCGGCAACCTTCGCGCCGTGGTCGGCTTATTTCAAATTTATAATATTTTAATTAAAAAATTTGGCTATAATATTAATTCAAATGTGAATTTTGTTTTGTTAGGTGACATAACTAACATTAACATATCAAAAAAAAAAATAGTTTTAAGGAAATATAAATGTTATGCGTATCCCTTATTATCATTTAAAATCCATTTAAAGAATGGGACACATACATCATCAGTGTTCAAAACAATACGTCATAGGTAGCTTAGAAAAGATGTTTTTGAAGTAGAAATTGCAGAACTATGAATGTGAGATGAAAAACGCTGAAATAAGTTTTTTCTTTTAGTTCTAAGTTTAATGGCGGATAACCGCGGATTTGCAGGGCTCTAAGTATAAACATTATACCTGCTGAGTTTATGGTTCTGTTAAAAGATGTTGACAGGACCGTAACAATTATTTAAAATAAACGTGTTTTCTTATATGCTATTTAGAATGAACTGTATATACTCACACGACATTCCTTCAAATTTTTATCAGGCTTAGGACTGGCTATATTTGAATTATAAATATAGGCATATTTAAAAATCGTTTTGTTTTAAAGTCTTTATAGTCTCTATTAAATACTTCAAATTTGCATAAACAAAAATCATTCTTTTTTTGAACTTGTCAATTTATGGTAATTTAAAATTATTAAAATATTAATCAGTATAACAATTATCATTGTTTATATCAATATCAGAGTTTGTGTCACTACCACTGTCATTTAAATTAATAATTATTAAAGATTTATTTGGTGGATTTATATAAAAAAAAAAATGTTTCAATTGTCTTTACATCTTCTACACATTTTTTCCACAAATGACTACTTATTGCTAGGGTGACCATTCGTCCCGCATTCTAACATTTTGTCCCGCATTAAGATGAGTCCCGCAAAAGTCCCGCATTTTAACATTTTGTCCCGCATTGTCCCGCATTTTGTAACTTGTATTTGAGGAAATGAGGACCTGTTTTTTCTCTTCACTTGGATTTGGGAGAAGAGGACCTTTTTTTTTTCTCTCTTCACTTGGATTTGGGAGAAGAGGACCTTTTTTTTGTTTTTGCTCTTCACTTGGATTTGGGAGGTGAGGACCTTTTTTTTTTGCTCTTCACTTGGATTTGGGAGATGAGGACCTTTTTTTTGCTCCGTCGCGCATTGGCTTCTTAAGAAAATGGTCACCCTACTTATTGCACTTGTTTCATCTTTATTTAATTGTACTACAAAGTCACTTTCTGCCGGTGTTGTATTTTTCCGACGCACATTACCTTTTAATTTGTTCCATATTAGTTACATATGACTAACTTTGTATGTAAATTCTATTCCGTCTTCTTTAAAACTTTTTTATTAAAAGATGCACAGTCGGCACTATATTTTTGGAATAAAAGTCGTATATTTTATTTATTATTGTTTTAGACATAAAAATTATCTATTTTCTTGAAAACTTGTAAATCGGGTCGTTTTCGCTACTACGTTGAATTGTTCTATATGGAACACTAGTTAATTCCGCAGTTTTAAGTATAGGTTTGTTATTACCTTTCGAAACTAACTTTTTATACACGTTCAGTATCAGAACTTTGCAATCTTCTGACAAATAACATTTTTCTTTGAATGTTGAAAATTAACTAACGAATAAATATAACAACCCCTAAAATTTAGAAACAATAGGATTATAAATTTGGAAAATATCCTTAATGGTTTTTAAGAAACTTCAATTGAACTACTATCACATCTATTCGATTTAAATTTAAAATTCTTTAATACACCTTATATTCGTTTTACTGCAGTAAGTCCTAGGATTACTGCCATAACCCCATTATCGCATTGTTAAGCTTCTTAACAAGACCGGCCATGTCGTATTGTAAATACTATACTTCTAACATTGAAATCTAAAGATACTGCAAAGCTGGCCAAACTGTCAAAGGGGACTCTTGGGCTTACTTACCAGCGGGGGGCTCAGGCCCATACGCCTTTCCCCCCTTAGGTTTAGGTATACTTGCTATTGGCATCTGACACTACCGATAGAGGGGCCACTGCATTGTACATCATGGCTGACGCAGATAGGATATTTTTGACAGGTTCGATGGTATATTCATGTGATATTTATTGAAATTAATTTATTATTCAATATGAGGGTTGCGTTAAGTGAAATTTTCCGTTTTCTCAGTGCCCAAGTAACCTCTAGGGTTATAATTGAAAGTAATAAGGCTTTTTTGCCACGTTTCGGAACACGATGAAAACTTAGGTCTCTTTCACGACCTACTTTTGCATTGCAAAGATAAACACAACAATTCACGTTGCATTTAATTTTTTCTTGCAATTGTAAAGACATTTTTTAAAAACTCGCTATGAAAACAACAATATACAAACTCAACTATCCTCCACCTGTCAGTTTGTCAAAATCTCACTAGAGGCGCTTCAGTTATTGTCAGTTGACAATAAGTATCTTCTGCGTGTTCTCTCCACTAGTCAACGGTTATTGTAACTACTTTATTTTTTTCTAAAATTATTTTAAATGTTTGCACTTGACACAATTCAAGTTTAGCCAAACTTTCATTAATGTTGCCAAAATAAAAATTTATTTGCAGATATTTAAAAAATAGTTTGACAGAGGCCGGAAAAAAGTTCAAGGTAAAAGTTCCGGAAATAATATTATAGACTATGAAAAAATTTCAAGGATAGCTGTAGAAGAAAAATATGGAAAATTTAATAGCTTTCTTTTATTTATATATTATGTAATATTTAATTACCTTGATCAAAATTTGTTTTTAAGGTTATGATAAATGTACTTTTTATACTAAAATATTGTGTTGTATTAATATTTACTCATGTCATATATTAACTACTGGAAATAGAAATTTCAAGATAAAAATAAAAATAATAAATAACTTCAAGTTATAGTTTCAAGTAGGTACGACTTGAAAGTGAAACATTTTTTACTAATAATTTGTCTTATTATGCTCCGAGCTACAGATCAAGAGTAAGGATATAAATGTGTTTAAATAAAAATGTAAGGCACTTTGAATACTTATAAATAAAAAAAAATTACTTTCAAGTCGTATAAAGATCTTTTCGTAAACTGTAAAAGATATTAAAAATATGTTTAAGTAAAAGTTGTTTCTTTTCAAGAGATCTATCCAACGATACTTAAAATGATATACGTCCCCATTTAAAAGATCAAAATTATCCTTGAGACTCTGTACTTCTGGTTTGTTTCAGAAAATTCCAATACTACCGTTCGATTCTTTGGATAAACTTTGGTCATCAAATTTTTTTTCCCAACTTGCTCACGAGTTGCTTTTACTAGAAAAATGGCTACTTTGGTACACCTTGTATATACAAAGGCGGTTAAAATTTGAGCTGCATGTTATTTATATTAGTCGATACAAATTATGAATTAACATTATATATACAGGGTGTATGAAGATAGAAGAAGGGAGAAAAAATTTGATGACCTAAGACAGGGGTCGGCAAACCGCGGCTCGCGAGCCACATAGTGCTCTTTGACGATATTCGTGTGGCTCTTCAAATTAAATTCATAAGGAATAAAATTTAGATAATATTCAAAAAGTCATGTATTAAAACAAAATTATGGCTCTTTAAAATGTTTCCAGATTCCGTAAAGGATAAATTTGGCTCTTTCACCTCTAAAGTTTGTCGACCCCTGACCAAAGCTTATCCAAGAAATTGAATGGTAGTATTGAAATTTTCAGGACTAAACCGGAAGTACAGGATATTAAGGACAATTTGATTCTTTAAATTGGATTGTATGCCATATTGGGTATCTTTGGATAGAACTTTTGAAAAGAAACGACGTTTACTTAAACATTTTTTAGGGTTTTGTAGGTAAGACCAAAAAACCCTTATACCGTCATTTTGTCGTCTGTCTGTCTGTTCGGTAAAAATTGTAGCCAAACGGCTAAACTTAGAGAGTTGAAATTTGGCGTGCTTATACAACTCTTTGACCCGCACATAGGAAAAATACAAAAACATCTAAAAAAGATATCCCCAAAAAATATAAACAAATATGTGCTAATCGAAAAAAAAAAAAATTTTAATATCTGAGTAGGGTATCAAATGAAAGCCCTTAGTAGCCCTCCGTGGATTAACGATCAAAATTTAATTTTTGCAAAATAAATTATTTTGAAGCGATTTTTGCCAAAATTGAGCAAAAAAATTTGTCCCACACCCTGTAGCCCAGATGGTTTAAACTAAAAATCTGAAAAAAAATCTAAGTTATGTACATTGGTGTGAACCGGAATAGTACAACAGGAATTTTTGATCAGATTATGTTTTCGGAAAATAACGCATTTTTTGTGTTTTTTTGTTGACGATTTAGTTGACAAAAGTTATAGTTATGTAACACACTAGACTACAAGACGGAGCATGGTCTAGTGGTTAGTATGCTCGCTAGCTACCCAGAATTCTAGGGTTTGCTCCCGGGCATAGAAGATAATTTTATTTTTTTTTTCCATTTTTATTTTCTTTAAATTATTTTGTCAAAATTCTAGTTATATTTTGGCAAATTTTGCATTTATTCTTTAAGAGCGTAAATTTAATACGAGTTGGAATGTTGGAATTATATTTTCATTCTATGTGTCATGTATATGAAACCAAAGGGGCGGAGCATATGACAACCAATGGAAGCCATAGGCGCAATTTTCAAAATCTTTATGAACCTTGCTGTATAAAAAAATACTGCACATATTTAGAAACCTAAATAATGGTATTAGGTATTCGAATTAAAATTAACAAAAAAATATTTTACCATACAATTTGTTTTTAAAGCTCTTAGATTAAAATATACGATAAATAGATTAAAATAAACGATAAATTATTTTAAAAATATCGTTTATTTTGCCGTGATTACTACAAAACAAAATTTATCCTACACATGCAGCATGCCGCCTTCACTTATTATATACGTGCGAAACCCTGAAATGTGTGAAAATTCACACTTTACATAATTTTTTTTTTGTGCAAAATATATTTACGCCCGTTTAAAAAAAAAAAATGCTGTGCAGACGACCATCGAAAAATATATCGTTAAAGAAAAACCGCAGGAACCAGCATCTAATTGAATAAGATGAATAAAGAATATGTCTTTTTTTTGTGTATAATTGAATTTTTATGTTATATTTTCTGTTTTTTTTTTTTTATGAATTAATAAAGTTTCTTTTATTTATGTTTCTTAAATTATTAATTTCATTAGTTTTTTTTTTTTTTTTTGGCAATCTATCTTCAATATTCATATAGTTTCTCATACAAAATGTTAATTAACTTTGGGTTGTTTCAGTCTGCGTCGCAAAATTTGAGAACGTATCTACGACGCAAAGTGGGGTCTAGGTGTATTAATTTTTTTCTAAATATGTACTTATCGTTAAATTCCATAAACGGAAAATGAAATTTACATTATGTTTTCGCACTTTCTATTTAATTATTCTAGAGATATTAATTCATATTTAACTGTAATGATTATTGCAATGTTATGTGGCACAGCAAGTTTCAATGTTAATAAATATAATTTGGTATTTCATGAATGGATTTTATGTCAATAACACGTCAAGTTTCTATTTTCAATGTGTATTTTGAACTGCACGTGTAGTTCTATAAAGACCATTGAATGATTGAAAACTGTCGCTAAAATTGTGTCATGCGGTCAAAATTTATTATTATTTATAGCTACTCTTCTGAGAAAAAAAAATTGAACTTAGACACAAACGTCAGCATAGTTATGACCCTACACTCTACATAAAATACGTCATTAGATATTTGTGAAAAACATTTTTATAAACTACCCCTTTGCATTATAGATTAATAAAAATACAAAAGTTATTAAATTTTGTGTTTTTTACGATACCAAATATAGAAACAGGCAAAAACACGGGGTTTGATAAAAAAAAAAACGGCGCGCGTTGTACAATACCTGTACTCTATTCGCTGAGTCGATGCAGTGCTGCAAAACAAATGCACATGGTAGCAAAACAGGTACTCAACAACTACATGGTGCGCGGCCGAAATCCGGACAAAATTAGATTTGAATTTCCCGCTGTTCTATATCACTTGAAATTGTCGCCATTGGTTCTTTAGATAGCTGTACGCATGTACTAAGCAGTCATAACCTCAAAATAGTCGCAATGTTGAAACAAAGTGCGGAATATAATCGAAGAGCTGCTATAATTGAAAATATTCGCGCTGGGCGCTCAGCGACAGAAATTATTCGATTTTTCGGCTACCCGAGATCGACGGTTTATGATGTCGTCGCGAAATACAATAAGTCGGAGCAGTCGAAGGAAGGTGCTGTAACACCAGCGAGGAAGATACACTCGAAGGAGCGCGTTGTCAGGACGCCTGAGGTCATTCAACGGGCTCAGGCGCTGATTTTGCAAGATCCAGGACAGTCGATTCGAAAATTGTCATCGATGGTCGGAGTCAGTGAAATAATTATGCGTCAAATCATTCAGGAGGACCTCCAACAAGACGGTGCACCCGCACACACTAGTCACTTAGTGCAAAACTGGTTGTCGGACAATGTTGACATGTTTTGTTCAAAAGAATTCTGGCCTTCCAACCGCCCTGATTTGAATCCTTTGGACTTTTATGTATGAAGCGTGATTGAAAGAGTCTCGAATAAGTCCAGATATCCAAATGTAGCATCACTTCAAGCCGCTATTAAAGCAGCTTTCAATGATATGGACCGTAACGCATTACAACGTGCATGCGAACGCTTCAGACCACGATTGGAGGCGATTATTCAAGCAAGTGGGGGATACATTGAATAAATTTCTTCTCTATGACGTTGCACATTATTTGGCAAGAAAATTTTTGTTAACTTTTTCATTTTTACAATAAAAAATATAGTTTGAAAAAATTGATTCAGCTGCGGAGTATACATTCCAAAATTCAAGATAGAATGTGCTATTAAAATTGCAGAAGCAACATCCATTATGTTTGCTGAACTAACAGCTATACATAAAGCTCTACACATTATCTCTTATCTTCCCCCACAAAAATATATTTAGACTCGCAAAGTGCTCTCAAGTCTTATGCAGAAGCGGAATATTAATTGATTCAGACCACATAAGTTTGGAAATTAAAAAACAAATATCAGTATTACATACACTAAATTTTGAAATATACTTAGCCTGGATCCCTGTCCACTCAGGAATAAAAGGAAATGAACGCGCTGACGCTCTTGCTAGTTCTTGCTTAAATAACTCTGACTATGATTACTATGATATATCATACAAGTGCCTTTTAATAAAATTCAGAACTAGATGTATTCGCAACTGGCAAGAGGAATGGGACCAGTCATGCCTTATAAAAAGCTCATTCTATCGATAGCTTGTCCTCAGAATATCAAGCATTACCTGGTATAAGAAACTAAATTTAACCAAAAAAGAATCATCCTTATTCATTAGGCTCAGACTCAACCATACTCTTGCTCTCGACCACTTGTACAGATTCAAAATAGTACAGTCGAACCTGTGCAGCTGTGGTGAGGTAGCAGATCCTCATCACCTACTGTTTGCTTGCTCTTCCTATGAAGAAGATTACCAACTGCTCTATCTGAAACTAGGAGAATCTATGCCACGTCCCCTCTCACTTATATGTCAGCCACAGTCCTAAGGAATTTTTACCAAACCCCTTTTATCAGGACGGAAGTTAAAAATAATTAGTCATTGTGCATTTTTTCTATAGGGAAATAACATTAGTTAAACATGATACAAGAACTTGTGGAATGCCATAATAACATTTAACTTAGTTAAAGGCTGCAGTCCATTTAAAAATTAAAGTCCGCAGTTTAATTAAATTCAGGGTTACAAGTTCAATAATACTTAAAATTCCAATACGTGCTTTATGTTAATTTTAAACCATAGTCCAGTAAATATTAAATCTGAATATTAAATATTGTTAATGCATAACATAACATATGATTGTATTTATGAACGATTAATACGTGTAATTATTACATGTCTAAAAAGATATTTTAAAAATGATAAATTAAATTTTGTTTGTTGCTATCGAAAGATTATGAACTGAATGTCAGCTGTAGGTTGCATATGGTTGTTATGCATTAATTCATTTACTGAATTAGACTTGTTTTTAAATATGCATTGAATTTGTAATAGAATATTATCAGAGATTACAAGAACAATCGACAAAAGCTATTTTAACCTACTGATATTTTATAGTCAACTATTAATAACAAAATCTTTTTACATCCGATAAAAAAAGATTGTAGTTATAGTTTATCATTAAGAGATTTTGTTGCCATGTTGGTATCCATAAAATCTGTTGTTTTCCAATTACGAAATAAGGAAAGTATTGCTTATAATCAGAGCCGGGCCGATAGTCAAGGCAAAGAGGAAATCGCCTCAAGGCGCCGGATCGAAATACTCTATATATATATATATATATATATATATATATATATATATATATATATATATATATAGCAATTACAGAAACGTTTCGAGCATTAAGTTGCACATCTTCAGTCTGAGAAAGAAAATGATACCAGTGAGTAAGAAAGTCGTGCAACATTACGTGACAATACAGAAACAACAATAAAAGTTTTTTACAAATAAACAATATATAAAAGATAAAAAAATATTAAAAAAATTATTAAGAATTAAAACATGCAAAAAAAAAAAAAACTTTAAAAGATATTAACAATAAAAAAACATTATATAAATGCACTGAACAAGTCAATCACGATTGAATGCAAAAACCTATCACGATTTATACACACATGGTTACGTGTCATTTTTAGCGTTTTGTAGGTATGACCAAAAAACCCTTATTTATTTATTTATTTATTTATTATACCGTCATTTTGTCGTCTGTCTGTCTGTCTGTTCGGTAAAAATTGTAGCCAAACGGCTAAACCTAGAGAGTTGAAATTTGGCATGCTTATACAACTCTTTGACCCGCACATAGGAAAAATACTAAAACATCTAAAAAACATACCCCCCTAAAAATATAAACAAATATGTGCTCATCGAAAACAAAAATATTTTTTTTAAATTCTTAGTAGGGTATCAAATGAAAGTCCTTAGTACGTGGATTAACGATCAAATTTTTATTTTTGCAAAATAAATTATTTTGATGCGATTTTTGCCAAAATTGTGCAAAAAAAATTTTGTCCCACACCCTGTAGCCCAGATGGTTTAAACTAAAAATCTAACAAAATTCTAAGTAATGTATATTGGTGTGAACCGAAATAGTACAACAGGAATATTTGATCACATTATGTTTTCGGAAAATAACGCATTTTTGTGGTTTTTGGTTCACAAAGTACAAAAGTTATACCAATGTAAGACACTCACATGCAAGGCGTGCGATAGCGTAATGGTTAGAGCACTGGTGTCGTAAGCTAAAATGCCCTGGAAACGAAGGGTTTCGAGTTCGAGTACGGAGTGAATTTTATTTTTTCTGTTTTTTTTTGCATTTTTATTATGTTGAAATTATTTTGTCAAAATTCTAGTTATATTTTGACAAATGTTGCATTTAATTTTTAAGACCGTAAATTTAATAACCAGTCTTATTATATGATTAACAGACGATAAATTATTTTAAAAATATCGTTCATTTTACCGTGATTACTACAAAGTAAAATTTGTCCTACACACTCAGCATGCCGCTTTCACTTATTATATACCTGCGAAACCCTGAAATGTGTGAATATTCACACTTCACACCAATTTTTTTACTTTCATGTCATAGTAATATATGTTTCGTTAGTCTGTGTTTATATTTTCTAAACGGTAGCGCACTGATCTCATAAGTACCTATGTCTTTGATGATTGGGTACTCACTCACTAAACACTTAGAGAAGAACTTTTCTGTGTATTTAAAAATACTGTCTTTTATATGGTCTATTTTTAGTTCTTAGTGCTTATTTGTTATCTTTGTACATCGGGGGTAGTTGCCTACGTATCTGAAGCACGATAACACGAATCTATTCTGTGTTATTTGCATCCTTTGGTAGTATGCATTGGACGTGTTGCTCCAGACTGGACATGCTTATATTAATGTTGGCTTTATGACTGTTTTGTAGAGAAGAATTTTATTAGTTTGGGATAGTCCTGATTTCCTGTTAAGCAATGGAAATAATGCGCCCATACAAGCAGTCGCTAGCTGACATCGATGTTTACAATGTTCTGTAAAATTTAGTCTTTTGTCAAGTTTCATTCCTAGATACTTAATTGTGAGAGATCATTCTATGTTACTTCCTTGTATGGTGATATTGTCCATTAGTCTGGATCTTCTTTTAGAGAAGAGAATTGCTTATGTCTTGGATTCGTTTGCTTTTATTTTCATCTTTCCATATATTTAATAATTTTCTCTGTAGCTTGCTGGAGCCTGTTTATAATAGTATCTATTCTCCAGGACTGTACGAAAATAGCAGTGTCGTCAGCACACAAGGAATAGTGGACATTTCTTGAGCGTGGGAGATCATTTATATATAAGCAGAAAAGAATGGGACCGAGGATTGAACCTTGGGGAACGCCTGCCACTATCTGATGGATGATGTGCAATTATTTACAAAAGCTAGTGGCGACCCAATTTACATGTAATAATAATAACCCTACTTTCAAATTCAATTTATCGGGGATAAATAAAAGGAAACTAAATAGTATAAAATAATAAATATATTATACTGTTTTAACATTAATTTTTATTTAATTATGTTTTATGGTGCCCACGAATTTCTTGATTGCAATGTTATATCAAAATCATTTAGAAATTAGTAACTTTATGAAGTAAAATTAAAAAGATTTTGTACTTTTACAAATTATTTTATTGTCAACATTGTTACATTACATTTGTTACACCGACGTACTATTCGGTTACAAATTAGCCGTCCCCAGTATCTGAATAAAACTGAGGTATCGTAACATTATGACATGAAGTCTCAGATTTTGCAAGCTACAAGATTTTTGATATTGTTTCATAAAACGGTTATTATTGAGAACTGACACGCTCGGATACGCAGTCTGGTGGTCAAATTATTGTACTACGCCACTGTAGTACTGTTTGAAATTATTACATATGTTCTGGTGTTGATTTTTTGTTAGAACGTCGATAGATACATTTTCATAAAATAAAAATGTACTGTGCTTAAATTAACCTGTTCCCTGTTAGCATATTGACAGCTGAATACTAGACAATTCAGCCATTTTGCCATGAATTACAGCGCCGCCAACGGTAATGTCACTTCTCAATAATATTTTTTGAGGACCGGTATTTTTTTCTTGAGGGTCGGTACCGGTTCGCAGATCACAGTTTGGGAAACGCTGGTCTATTGGGATAGTCTCATGCAGGAAATTTATATCTTAATTTTTGATTGAGTTCCACTTATTTAACTGATAAATCTGATATCTCTGTATGCTGCTGTGTTTTAATTAGTTTAAAAATAATTATACAAAAGATTTGCCTTAATATTGATATCTAAGTGGGGTTTGATGTAAAATTCGCTAGATTTGGCAACTCTCCACGAAATATCTTACTTCCTATGCATTAAAAATAACTGTATCGATTACTAATTATAAACAATAACAAATCTAATAAAAAACAATAAAAAATGTTTGTAAACAATGGTCGAATATAAAACAGGCATGATGATACGTCAATGTCTTGTCTTGTCTAACAAGAGTTAGCACACACAAATATAACCTCGCTGACCAAATGTACACATTTGGGTTCGCAGCTTGCTGTTCGAGTATGCAATGCAAATGGTGTGACAAGAATGAAATGCCTTAGAGAAAGTGAAAAAAATGTGTTTGTTCCCTCCTCGGGCCTCTCCCCACGAAACTGAGACCTTCTTACGACGCAACCTTGTTCGTACAGACATACTTAAGATCAGACATGCCTGTCATAAATATTCACCTGCTACTTGCTTCTGCCGAAGAAAGTATCACACCAGCATCAAGCATTACTCGATACGTAGTAGACTATTGCATATACAATTTTAACATTTAACACAAACAGTGGCGTGTTTAAATAAACACATTTTGGGTAAAAGTGAAATCGACTGCACATTGAGCATTGTTTACATACTGACAGTCAGTGGCGTATTAAGGAGGGGGCACGGGCTCGTGCCCAGATACGATCCTAGGTGTTTTCAAGGTGTTTGCAAACGTTTACTCACTCTTACTTTTTAAGATTTTATAGGTATGACCAAAAAACCCTTAGAAAGTCATGTGTCTGTTTGTATGTCTGTCTGTTTGTCTATCTGTCTATTTCTCTCTCTGTCTGTGTGTCTGTACGGTATGTTATTGTACCCAAATCGCTGAACATAGAAAGGTAAAATTTGGTATGCCTTTACAACTCTCTGACCGACATATAGGAAAACTATAGAAACTTCCGAAAAACACAGTAGGGGATAAATATAAACAAATATGTATTTAACGAAAAATTTATATATACATTTTTTAAATTTTGAATGGGGTATTCAATGAAACCTCTTAATACGTGGATAAACAAATAAAAAGCTTTCAAACTTTTGTTTGCCCACCCTATTTCGACAGAGGAGTTGATCTAAAAATTTGAAAAAGTCTCAATATGAATGTACATTGATGGGAACTGAAATAGTTCAACAATAATTTTTGATCAAATAAAAAAATTATTTTTATTTAAAATTTACTATGCGGTAAAAAAAAATCTTAAGACATAGGTTAAGGAACAGATTTTTGATCTAATTGTGTTTTTGGAAAATTTTGCAGTTTTTTTTTTGTTTTTGACAAAATTAATGACTTTTTTAATTCATGGCTAAATTATGGCTAGTTATGTTATGTCTCTTTTGAAATTAAAAATATAATATAAATTTTTTAACAGTTGAGAATCGAGTTCATTTTGTAAGCTTATACGTCATGATTGAACTTGTTGTTTGAATTATTTTAGTTGTTGTTTTTAAGGTAACAAATAGCACATTGTTCTGAAATTGAAAAAATATAATCAATTTATCAACACATTTCTTTTTAATTTAATGAAGACTTAGGTACGAAGCAAATGCAGAAAAAATCTTTGGGATTTTTTAATTTAAATTTTATTGTGATGAAATTTTCGCAAATTATTTAAATTTAGATTTAAAAAATTAAATGAAAGCTTTAGTACTCAAATAAAGAATACAAATTACCAGGGCCGGCGAAAGCGGGCATTCAGAGCATGTGGGCGCCGTTGTTAGGTTCAAAAGGGCGGCAACCCTTAATATAAAAACTTAATTAATAACTTAATGTAAAAATAATTAGCGTCATGTAATTTTGTAGCGAATAACTTTTGTTTTTAGGTCATTACTTGTATTTTAGAAGTGGAATCACTTATAATTTAATGCTGACGACCATTTTTGTTAAGTCGTTACTTGTATTTTAGAAGAGAGGACCTTCTTGTTTCCAGGACATCGCTTTATATAATATGTTTCGGGGAGCCCAATTATAAAATCTTACCCAGGACTCGAAAAAAGCTAGTTACGGCCCTGCCTAGGGGCGCTGAATTAAGTCTTGCCTAGGGGCGCCAACGACCGTCACGCTGGTCCTGCCAATTACTATAAAAAAACTGTCGATTTTGATGTGACTATAGAAAAAATATTGGCCTAGATATCCAGCATTCAGTTGGCTTCTTACACTTATTAAATACCTACGAAACCCTGAATTATTTGAAAATTCACACTTCACAACAATTTTTTATCAATAAAGAAAGAAAGTATAATTTTATATACATCACTATCCTCCAGCGGTGGTGTAAGGCTATTTGATTCACGTACCATTTTTAATATAAAAGAATAACAAGCAGTAAAGGAACTTCAAATATTCCGAAGGGCTCCTTGAAGATTTTATAAATAAACAGAAAAAAAAGAAGAGAGTATATTTACTTTTTTAAATATATTTCTATCTTAAATAAGCTCTTTCTTTTTTTATTTATTTATTTTTTTTTTGTTCGTTGACGATTGGCGGGCAATAAAAAATTTAAGGGCTTTATGCGGTCCGATAGCCGCCAGTATGAGCCAATGAACCTTTACAATGGCAAGAACCGAAACTGCAGTTAATGTAGGGTAACCATTCGTCCCGCATTTTGATTTGGTGTCCCCAGAGCCGAATTTTGCTCTGTACTTATATTTGGGAGGTGAATACCTTTTTTTGCTCTTTATTTATATTTGGGAGGTGAGGACCTTGTTTTTGTTTGCTCTTCACTTATATTTCGGAAGTGACGACCTTTTTTTTGCTCCGTCCCGCATTGCCTTCTCCAAGAAAATGGTCACCCTAAGTTAATGTTATAAACATATCAGTGAAACAACACAAAATAGTGTGATTTGATAAGCTTTTATGTAAAGTAGGACCAGCGAATGTATCACATCAAGGCCAACTTGCATACACTATGATACTAGTTCAAGGATAAACGTGTAATATTCCGTTTCTTTCTAACATATTGTATTTGTATGACATATCTAAAATCGTTAGGTCATATATCTCTTCACACATTCGACCTTGATGTACAAACATTCGCTGGTCCTACTTTACTTAATACTTCCTCCGTCCGAAAATATGGTATACATTTTGATTTTTTTCTCGTACGAAAATATACATTTACAATTTTAATTAATTAGAATGATTTTATTTATGAAACAGTTACAAATATCTAGTAAAATAAAGAATAATACAAAAAGTTTTAATTTTAACAAGGACATGGTTGTCTTTACAGCTTGTATGGAACATGATAATGTTGTTTGTAATCGTCCCTTGCGATGAAGTTTTGCCTTATTAATGTGCGGAATCTTATAGGAATTCCCCCTTTTTCCTAACATGGTTGCTTCTAGACAAGTTTGCAATGTTAGAAAAACATTATCAAAGATGTGTATGTTTAATGCATTAAATGCATTTTGTACGCATTCAGTCAGTTCATCGATTGTATTCTGTGAAGCTGTATGTTGTAAGGATTGTATAGAATTGTAAAAGCCAAGATCCAATACATTAATATCTGGACTATTTGGTGGTTGTAATTTAAGTCGATTTGGATCTTCTTGCTTGCAATTAAACAACAATTTTGATCAAAATTCACAATTTTGTTAGAATAGCAGGTGTCACTAACGTCTAAAATACGCATTTTTTATTTTCTGTGAATTACTTTTGATATCTATTTGCGCGCCATTTGTTTATTAGTTGCATAGCAACCACTTATTTAGAAATAAAAACAAAAAAAGATCAAGATAATATTACTTTCGTTACTCCCATATTTTTTTAGTAATGTATATAAGTGTTCTTCAACCCGTGGTCCGCGGACCGGTGCCGGTCCGTAGAAAATTCCTGCCAGTCCACGGAATATTTTGACCGAATTATGTAGATGCACACTTCTATTCACGAGTATATAGCACATTTTTTTAGTCGACGTAGAAGTTAACTTTTGTCCGAACCATGATTTATTTAATATTTACTAGCCCCAAAACAACGCCTCTCGCGGCTATTTTTCATACGTATGAAGAAGCTAGATCTTTGGAATAGTCGCAAGTGGAAGATATAGAAATGTTTCCACTTTTGGAAGAATTTTTGATTGCTGCTGTTGTCAACCAGAAAGTCATATTCAACAATAAGTCAACATTTAAGAGCATTAGCTGAAAATTTTAATAATCATGTCTCTGAATATGAGCATCCTCGTAAATGTAACCTCTGAATTCATAATCCATTCTTGAAAGATATAAAGTCGTGTGTACTTGATTCGTGAAAGGAAAGCTGAACAAGTTGTGTTGTGAAGTCACTCTGGTGTCCAGATATAAAATGCAATCATTGTCTCAATTTTGGAAATCGCTAGAAAAAGAATATCCATTTTTGAATTATAAAGCTATCAAATTATAAGTTTTTTTTCGACATCCTATTTGTGCGAAAAGATTTTTTCAGCCATGTCAATTATAAAAACCAAACAGAGAAATCGAATGGATGTTAATGCAGCGCTTCGTCTCTCGAAGAAGCAGCAGCAGATGGCGCACTAAAAATTGTAATTATATAACTATATAACATATACCTATATAATAATAAAATACTATATAATATATATATATATATATATATATATATATATATATATATATATATATATATATATATATATATATATTGGTTTTTATTTGTGTCTTAGCTTTCAGCCGGTCCGCGAAATATTTATCCTATTTTCAGTCCGCGGGGGCAAAAAGGTTGAAGAACACTGATGTATACCATATTTTCGGACGCAGGGAGTATTTGATTTTAAATACTTAAAACTGTACGCCTGCATATTAACACCATCAGACATAGATTCTTGCCTGTCTGAAACTGTAGTAGTGATTCCCAGTGGATCACGAGTGTAATGATTTTTAGCTGGCATTTGTTTCTTTCTTTGTTTTTCTATCGATTATAATTTGCTCATGCATAAAATAGAAACTTCTCCCATTATTTCTAATAGAACGACAGCAGTTGTATGTATCAACTAGCTGGTATGTCCGTTTTCTTCCACCGGGATTTTTCATCGAACCAAAGCCTTACATATAAAATGATATTAAGGTATATAAATATCTCAAATTTAATTATTGCAGTTCCTTTAATTTTTCTATTTATAATTGCATAATATCAAACTGAAAATATGTTAAGAATATTCACAGAGTTCAAATTCAGATTATTTTGAAATAACAGCAAGCATATACACTGATCATTGCACTCCGTCTGGAATTGGTGGCTGTAGAGTCTTTTTAAATCAACATCTCATGTTATCCCTCTCACAAATGAACAATCTCTATAACAGACTGTTCAGCAATTTATTATTATTTTTGTATGGTACATTGAGATTACTTATAACAAAGAAAACTTTGCATATTTATATCTAAATTAAAAGCAATTGGATTGCTTCATTGGTTAGTCGCACGATGGAGACCACCTGGGAAAGCATGATGAGGACATTCGATGTGTTGCATCGTCTGAAAAGGCGCGCCGCAGTCACAGGAGGGAGAGTCAGCGAAGCCCCATTTATGTAACTTGTACTTGCATCTGCCTTGGTCGGTGACTAATCTGTTTAATCTCACCCACGCCATGCGGGGTAGCGAGTTTGGCTAAACATTGGGATCTGAGATTCAATTTTTGTCAATGAGACAAATTGTCTCATTCTTTAGACCATTAGTTTATAGCGTTATAGGCAGAAGCAAGGATGGGATCATTTCAAATATTTTTCATCAATTCAGCAATTGGAAACAATACATAACCTATTTGTGCAAATTGTCTTTATTCAATAAAATCCATTTTGACCGCTTACAATACCCGTAGTAATACCATAGGATACGTGGTAGAACTTATCTGTTAAATTAAATTAGAAATCTAATGACACATCATGGGTCCTAATAAATTTAGGAAAACATAGAAATTAATAATTCCAACTACTTATCTATGTATATTAATAAAATAGGAGGCTATATCTGTTTTTTTTATTTTTTCGGCCTCATATTTGGTTTCTACATGTTTCAAATGATTATAACACAATATCCGCAAAAAAATCAATTTGTATCTGTCTATCCGAGATTCATGCAAAAATGGCTGGATTATGTGAAAACACGTAATTTAGTATGATGATACAGGAGAACCAGGATTCGAACATAGGCTATAAGGCATTTAAATTTTTTTATTCTAGATTATAGAGGGATGTTTCGGGGTTAAAACTGTTTATCAAAAAACTTAAAATATCTCCCTTATTATCAACTTAACCCGTAGTTGACCAAAATATACACATCCAACCAAGTGGGGTGTAGTATACCCCAGGCTTTTCTCATTTAATATCAATTAAAATAAGGTAAAATTTATACAGTTAGATGCTGTCAAGCCTATAGAACAATATTACAAAAATAAAATATTAATTCATAAGAAACAAGAATCGGCCGTAATTTGTCCGAGGGCAGTCGTCACATGATATATAAAATATTTTTGAAATATTTGCAAACAACGCAATATTTACACTCGTGCGTGGACTTAACACCTATGTTATGGAATTTTGGCCATGAGACAATTTTATCTCCTAAACCAGTTGATAATTTATTTTGACTGATGTCTCAGAACATCCTGTTGCATCATTATTGTTTATTTACAAGTTTTTCTTAAAAATTCCTACAATAATTGAGTTTAAAGAACAAAGTTACAGCCATTATCTTTGAACTCAATAATAAATGCAATATTGTACATAAGTTAACTAATTATGTGTCCTACATAATTAGTTTGATAATTATTTGAAAATAACACTTTGTCATATTTAAATTCCTTGCATAAATAACTCTATTAAATGGTTGCCCCAATATGATTGTAGTTAGGTGTGACCTTGTCATTATGTTCAGCAATTATATTTCAAAAGTATATCTAATTTTGGTTAAACGAACATAGTCGTCTCATAAAAAATTTAAAATTTTGTTAGAAACAAGACATTATTATTGAAAATAAATTGAATTCATGCCATTCTGGCTTGGAATCTACAAAAAAATTAAATTTGTACTGTTATAGACAATTTACTATATCTTAAATATAAAAAGTGCAAAAAAATACTACCCCAAAATAAATCTAATAAAATAAAATTAAGATAAAAAAAATTGGTTTCAGAACAACTCCCTTTTTAATTCTCAATGTTTGCATTGTTCCTTCCTTAACTTTTTCCTTCAATCCCGCGCAACCCTCTATTAAATGAACTACCGTATACTAATGAACCCCGGAATTTTCTGTAGGACCTCTAGTAGGTTTATCAAATTTTTTATTTGGATTCCGTGAGTTCATAAACGTTTCAAACAAATGTCTTTATTTTCTAAAAATAATAGTAATACCCTTATTTTTCATAACTTATTTTGAGTTTGTCAAGATGTTGTTACAAGGAATCAATGGAGCTGAGTACACACGATTCTATCCTAAATCATAAGCGGCGGCTCACTGATCTATGTGGTTGTGTTCCACTGTGTGCGGGATAATGGCGTTCAAACGAGCAATTTTCATTGATATATTGATAGTAAAATTAGTTTTCTTCATGCAACTTTTAAAGTCGAACCCACTTTTTTAAGAGTGGCAATGTGATGATCGTATTCAGGCGCCAGGTATGCTCGCAGTTTGTGGGTATGCGGTGGTAGAGTGCTTTTCTCAGGAGATTAGGCCCGGGTCGTTATCGTATATGCGCCAAACAATGACGTAAAACCAATCGCAATGCAGTTTGCAGCCGGTTCTAAGTCTGTTGCTTAGCAACCAAGCGACTGTACAAATTCTGGTTCCTGCGCAGGTGACGTACTGGCCTCAACTCCTGAGAAGCATTCTATACTCATGTAAACCAAACCACAACATTAATGGAAGCCTACCTGTATACCTAATTAGTAATTAGCATACTGCACACTTATAATAATTTTTTTGGAGTTATTTTTCGATCAGGTGTTTTTTAATATTCAAATTTCCACTTAAAATTTCCCCTACGTCAATTGTTGTCAGTAATAATTTAAGAAAAAACCCAAATACGGGTAAATAACATTTAAGATCTGTTGTAAGATATACACTTTCAATATTAATCTTGTGAATTACTTCTATTTTTACGCGCATTTATTTCAAGTCAATATTATTGTTGTCAAATTAAATGTTTATATTTATAATAGATCTGGACTTTTTACATATCGTAATTAAAAAATAATGAATATTACATTTCAAATTCTTGCTAATAGTTTGTTTATTTACACGCAATAAAAATTCACAAAGTCTTTGCAGGTTGCATATATTTGTAAACATATTTATTCAGAATTTTCGTCACTTTTCGTGACTTAACAAAAACTGACATTCCGATCAATTTTTTTTAAGGTTAATTAGTTTTTTTAGGATTAGCCGTATCTGATATTAAAAGGGTTAGTTTACTGAGGGGCCTTTTTGGTTGTTAAAATATCTAGCCTTGTTTTCAAATTTTAAGAAAATTAGATAGTTTCTATCTCTCCTCTACAGGTGTATCAAAATGGATGGAATACGATTTTTTTGGAAAATAAGACGTGTGAGGAAGTTGTGAAAAAAATTTTGATGATCAAAGTTTACCTAAAAAATGGAATGGTAGTATTGAAAATTTCTAGAACAAACCGGAAGTACACATGTTTTCACATGTTTTCTATGAAAATTCAAGATGGTGGAAAATAGATTAACAATTACAATAAATTTACAGAATTAAGCTTTGGCTATTTAGCTACAATTTGCCACATCGTACGCAAATATGCGTCAATCGGTTTACAAGATGACGTCAATGACGCAATTTGTTTATTTACAATTATATACAATTTTTTTTTACAATTACGAATATCATATTAGATTGTTTGAGTGCTTTTCTCAAGAGTTGAGGCCAGGGGTGTTATCGTATATACGCCAAACAATGACGTAAAACCAATCGCAATGCAGTTTGCAGCCGGTTATACATCCGTTGCTTAGCAACCAGGCGACTGTACGATCCTGGTTTCTACATAGGTATCTTCTCGTGAGCAAATAATTCTACTAATTTTATTTCAGATTGTTAGTTTTGTATAAGAAAGTTGTAAGAACTGTATTCCCTCTTAATGTCTCAGTTGTTGATTTTTACATAATAATTGATAAGCGATAAAAATTAAAGAACAATATGTGTTGGCCATATCGTTTTTTTAATGACACCAATAAGTGTTTAATTCCTAAATTGTAGTAACATACTTTCTTATTTGTATGATAAATACTGTGAATGACTTGCACAAGATATAAGTAATATTTTAACATATTTTCATAATTAACTATGTCACTTTCTATCAAATTGAACGTTTAATATTTATGATCAGTTATGAATTGGATCTATTATTATGATTTTTAGGGATTAGGTAGAATTTAAAAATGTTATGACCTAACCTAGTTAAACAACTGATATAATTATCCACAGTCGTAAACAGTTAATGTCATGATAGACGACAATTTATAAATGATACGACATGGGGAAGTGTATGCCTAACAATGGGCCGTACGTAGCATTTTGTGATTTATCATTGTTATTAAAAATATTATATTTACAATTTGTTATAATATGTATACAGGATCTATCAAGATAGAGGGAATAGGGGAAACTTTTTAAGATCGCAGCGCCGTATGCGGCAAAGCTGGAACACTCGAAAGCCACATTAAACTGTTATTCGTGTATTTGTTTACATGGTGAAAATGAACACGAGTTGTATTTTTCCTGTTTCCCGAGTTTTTTTTAATTTAAAGGTAATCTACGATTTACAAGATATGTAATAATATACTATTTTAAAGAAATTTCAAGGATATTTTTAGTTTTTCATTGTATTTTTAATTCTTTTTGACTGTCTGTCAATATAATAACAGCTAAAATATGGTAAATATATTAGTAAAAGTTAATATCTCTGCCTGAAAAAGTAGAAGGGCCTTTTAATATATCAACTGATGATTTAGGCAAATTTTGGGTGCGATAAATACTTTTTTTCAGTCTTTTTTTGGACGTAAAAAATCACTTTCCATAAAATGCAACGGGCAAACATGCCTGCATGGGCCCATTTTTAGTTTTTGAGTCCATAAAAACCTACGATCCACTTTCTCTCTGCCTCCAAACGTCGTTTCAATTGATATTTTTTTCGATTTAGGTAAATTATGGAATGTTTAAGAAGGATTCTTCATTATTCACGATTTACATTGCGGCACACAACAAAATTGATTTTTTTTTTCCATGATACACAAAAATAAAACACAAACAACAAAAAAACACGTATTTCTCCATTGAACAAAACAAAACAATGTGGCTTTCGTATCTTTCACAAATTGCCACCAGATGTCAGGGCGCTTAGGAAGTTTCCCCTATAGTTTTTTGAGAAAACGTGTGAGATAATCAGGAAAACAATTTTGATGACTAAAGTTTACCCAAAGAATCGTATGGTAGTATTGAGAAGTGACATTACCGTTGGCGGCGCTGTAGTCAATAGGGCTGTTGTGTCTAGTATTCAGCTGTCAATATGCTAATAGCGAACAGGTTAATTTAAGCACAGTACATTTTTATTTTATGAAAATGCGAGTAAATACTTGCGAATTTTTTAAATTTTTACGCGCTGTACACATGTACTGAGGTGTATAACGGAAGGTGGGCATCAAATTAAAGTATTTAAAGTTTAATTTCAGTAGATTTATTGAAGTGTAATTTGTAGTTGAGCAGGTGCTAAATGCCGGGTATTTAATTTTATGTGGTACATCTGAGTGCAGGTCATCTGAATTTACAATATATGGATTATGTTTGTAAACAAGTGCATTATGTTCATTGCCTCATGAAATAAAATTAATTTTAGTTGGACAGAAGCAGCTAATATTATTAGCTATTATTATTAATATATTTGTGCAGTTTAGTTTTTCTGTGACAAATGTAATGAACAAACAACTCGCATAGTATCAGTTACTTTTTAACTCAAAATATATCCCCATGCCTTCCTCCTGTCCATAACCAAATCTTTTCCAATCTGGACTTAGTATTAACTTTCCCTCCATTTTTATTAAGAAAAGAAAAAAACTAAGATGTCTATCTTTGTTCTGTCTTAAATGTACTTTTACAGTTTTTCACAACTTATATCGACATTCTAACAAAAAATCAACACTAGAACATATGTAATAAGTTCAAACAGTACTCCAGGCGCCTAGTACAATATTTGACAACCAGACTCCGTATCCGAGCGTGTCAGTTCTCAATTGAAATTTTCCGGAACAAATCCCGTACAAGGGCAAACTTGATTTTTTAAATAGGAACGTATGTCGTATGGTATATGTTTGGATAGAGCTTTTAAAAAGAAACAACTTTTACTTAAACATTTTTTTATATCTTTTACTCTTTACGAAAAATTGTATTGTCTATAACAGCGATTCCCAAACTGTGCGTCGTGGCTAAGCTACAAGGGTGCCGCGAAAACGTCCCAATATTTCTCCAACTGCGGTAAAAATCTGATACATTAAGGGCGCCGAGAGCCGAAAAAGTTTGGAAACCACTGGTCTATAACGTCTTGAAAGTAAAATATTTTTATTAACAAGTGTCTTCATTTTGGTCTAAACATCTAAACATCTAAACATTTTGTGCTATCTGTAGCTCGGAACATATTAAAAATAAAAATATTTCACTTTCAAGTACTTTCAAGTTGTACTTACAAGTAGGTACAACTTGAAAGTGAAATATTTTTATTTCTATTATGCTCCGAGGCACAGACAGCACAAGAGTAAGGATGGGGATACCCTGAAACGTATGAGAAATAAATGATAATAAACAAACATCGCACAATACGCGTAGTCAAAAACAAATCAAAGTAAGTGACGCCACTGAAATGTGAACTAACTGATAACGTAATCGACGAAAATTGGTTCTACACATGGGAACCACTAACATCCGCCTGTGTTTTTCCTATGTTCAACGAAGTCTACCACTATTCGTTTTCTTGAGTAAACTTTGGTTATAATTTTTTTTTTCCAAAATTGCTCGTCGTCTTGTTTTCTAAAAACTTTTGCACTTTAAGCACGAATTGCAGTGTCTAAAATGGCACTAGAGCGTAAAGTATTGCCATGGTAACCTACTATCAATGCCAAAAAATATCAAATGTACACTTTGATGTTATAAAATATGTAAATTAAAAAATAAAAGACATACATAAATAAAAATACTTTAGTAAAATACTTCATTTCAACTTCAATCTAAATACCATAAAAATCAATTTAAATACTTACAAATAATCAACAATTATTTACTGGTTGGCCATCTTACGTTGTCATGGTTACTAAAGATTCTAAAAAATCGTACATACCGGACATTGTTAAGTTAATTGTTAAGTTAGCGTGAAGTTTTTTAAGATAAGGTATTAATAAATCATTTTCGGCACTTGTTAGTGCCTCGTGCGAAAATTCGCACTCGATTTTTTAATACTGGGCTTAGTGCCACAGTTCCATAATGATATACCATTAAATAAAATGTTTTTTTTTAAATAACCCGTTTATTTGACGTTCAATTGTTTTTCCAACTTAATATATTTATTTGCAGCTTAAAATACTTCATCTTTCCTGATTGAACTTCCTTCGTATCTTTTATAAGAAAGTTAGCAATGCTTAAACAGTTCCCAATATATCATAATTTAATAAAGTTTAATTTATACTTACTGTAATTAATGCAAATAATTGATATTTTATGTGCAATAAATGCTATTATTATTATGTTTATGTCCTACAATGATCTGTTAAAATTGGTAGCCTTAGTTAAGTCTAAACGAGGAAGCTTTTAAGATTCCAAATATTTTACATATTTCTTTAAAAACAAAAATTAACATTACGAAAATTTCCCATGTGTATTTATGATAATATTGTCAATAAATTTGATTAAAAAATCATTTCCTAGTTAATAATAGACTCAATGTAGAACATTCAATTAATATGCACATATAATTTTAAATCAGTGTTATTAAAAATGTAAAGGCCCATGTACGTAAGTTGAAACAATGCATACAGTGACCTCAACATGTTTGCTATTGTAATACTTAGTTATGCAACTGTTTGTTATTGCTGTTGACCAATACGTCACGAACATTACTTTTGCTAATCACAACTATAAAATATTCTGTCGCATCCATTGAAGAAAATTCTAGAAGGTTTGACAAAAAAGATGCACTTTTCCATGACGCTGTAGAAGGGGGGTCAGTGCCGAATTAACCTAGTAGCAAAAGTAGCATTTGCTACGGTCCCCGCACAAACTATATCAAATATAAAATCTAATGCTGCAGTCAGGGACCTGAAGCTGAATTTATTTAGGTTCAGGTTCGTATTCAGGTTCAATGTGGTATTCGTACACCTAACTTTAATATCAGAATCAATGACATATTTTATTTATCACATATTAATACTAATTCTGCCATGAATTCTCCGGTTGTGCGAATGTCTTTGTTATACAACAGTGTATGTAAAAATGAACATACACCGAATATTTTTTGTAATAACTTGACTACATTCCAAAATATTATCAACGATGTAATTTAAATTATTGTTTTAATCTTTATTTCCTTTCAAGCACTATTTATGTTATTATTATTAATAATATTACTATTAGGTCGTCAAGAATGAAATTTGTAGAAAAAATGTCAAAGTTGGTTGATAACTTACAAATATAAGGAATTATTTTATTCATCAAATTATGCACCCATATTGTCTATACACTTTTGCCATTTAAGCGGCAGATTGTTCAGGTCGGTGGTATAAAGCCCTGGCGGACGAGAGGCAATAAATTCCTGGAAGGCCAGTTTTACAGCATTGTCGGAATTAAACTGTTTTCTTATTTAAAAGTTGTCCAAATGCGGAAGAAGTGGTAGTCAGTGGGGGCTAGGTCTGGTGAGTATGGAGGATGATGAAGAAGTTCCAACTCCAATTCCTGTAGTTTTGCCACAGTCATTTGTGCAGTGTGTGGTTTAGCGTTATCATGCAATAAGATAGGAGTCGATCTGTTGACCAATCTAGGCTGTTTTTCTTTGAAGTTTTTGCATCATTTCATCCAGTTGGTTGCAGTATATTTCTGCTATGATCATTGAGCCAGTTTTTTTTTTTTTTTTGTTTTTAAGTTACCTGTACGAAATTTGGCTAACCAATTTGATATTGTCTGCTGCGAAGTAACACACGATATATATATTCAATTTACAAAACTCCAAGTTTTACCTTCTCCCCTGGAAAATTTTCTGCGGACGCCTTTAGTGT
This sequence comes from Liopterus haemorrhoidalis, assembly GCA_963971575.1. Lineage (NCBI taxonomy): Eukaryota > Metazoa > Arthropoda > Insecta > Coleoptera > Dytiscidae > Liopterus > Liopterus haemorrhoidalis. The sequence continues at coordinate 54,309,930 of OZ020614.1, forward strand.
ACACGTACAGCTTATCAAAGTACATCACGAAAGCTTATCAAAAGGTGAATGGTGTTTATTTGATATCTTCATCAGCTTCAATCATTTACATCAGAAATCAGAAATGATTGTAAAGAAATCAGATCTTATTAAATTGTATTTGGAAGATCTGGAAGAAAGTGTTAGTGAAGAATTTTTGAATATATTGAACTGCTAAAAACTGATTTTGCTTCTCATATTGGCGCCAAAAAGACCTTGTGGATTTACAGCTATACCGTTTAATAACTAAAAATTTTTTTGAGTATTGTTTTCCTAATGTATAAATTGCCTTTCGCATTTATTTATCTTATGATTGCAAATTGTGAAGGAGAAAGGTCATTTTCAAAACTAAATAGGATTAAAAATGAACTAAGGAGCACAATGGGTCACAACGATTGAACAATCTTTCACAAAAGATCGTGAACTCATACGTGAAGTTAACATTTCCAATGTAATTAATAAATTTGCTTATGCAAAATTTTTAAATTGCACTTTAGATATATTCTTTGGGTTTGTATCTATTACTACTATTTTGTATTAATTTCTAAGCACGAACTGCACTGCACGATGTTTGCCGAACGATCTTCGTGGGGCACGAAGCACACAGAAACCTTATGCCGAACGTTTCTTGTGTAAATTATGCAGAATGAGTAGATAATTAGCTTATACCGAACGCACCTGAAGTTGTTGATCGGTATTCACTTTGCTTACCCAAGATCTTCCCCTGCATGTTAAGTTGAACTAGTTCGTATTTTTCTTTCATAATTTTCATAATGATTAAGAAACAACATGGAGATGTTGTATAAGTGATGCTAATTATATGAGACTTGAAGAAGAAATAATTAAGAAAATGATTTCCATAAATTTTCTAAAAATTTCTCTGTGGCCTGTATATATTTTCCTGTCTTACTTATGTAATTATAAACGAAAGTTGATTTAAAATAAAAGGACCACAATAGTGTACTTTTACATATACCCTAATAGAAATTCCCCGGACTTACGTCGCCATAGGTTTCAGAATGGTGCTTCAGAAAATGTAGGCAAATCGGAGCCCATTTTACTTGCCCGACCTTAATACATAAAGAGCAAGTATTGTAATCGCGAAAATTTCGAGATTTTGACTGATGACCACGTTTCAAGGTCCAAGGAATCTAAAAAACCTATTTTCGAAATGCCGTCCTTGTGTGTGTGTGTGTGTGTGTGTGTGTGTGTGTGTGTGTGTGTGTGTGTGTGTGTGTGTGTGTGTGTGTGTGTGTGTGTGTGTGTGTGTGTGTGTGTGTGTGTGTGTGTGTGTGTGTGTGTGTGTGTGTGTGTGTGTGTGTGTGTGTGTGTGTGTGTGTGTGTGTGTGTGTGTGTGTGTGTGTGTGTGTGTGTGTGTGTGTGTGTGTGTGTGTGTGTGTGTGTGTGTGTGTGTGTGTGTGTGTGTGTGTGTGTGTGTGTGTGTGTGTGTGTGTGTGTGTGTGTGTGTGTGTGTGTGTGTGTGTGTGTGTGTGTGTGTGTGTGTGTGTGTGTGTGTGTGTGTGTGTGTGTGTGTGTGTGTGTGTGTGTGTGTGTGTGTGTGTGTGTGTGTGTGTGTGTGTGTGTGTGTGTGTGTGTGTGTGTGTGTGTGTGTGTGTGTGTGTGTGTGTGTGTGTGTGTGTGTGTGTGTGTGTGTGTGTGTGTGTGTGTGTGTGTGTGTGTGTGTGTGTGTGTGTGTGTGTGTGTGTGTGTGTGTGTGTGTGTGTGTGTGTGTGTGTGTGTGTGTGTGTGTGTGTGTGTGTGTGTGTGTGTGTGTGTGTGTGTGTGTGTGTGTGTGTGTGTGTGTGTGTGTGTGTGTGTGTGTGTGTGTGTGTGTGTGTGTGTGTGTGTGTGTGTGTGTGTGTGTGTGTGTGTGTGTGTGTGTGTGTGTGTGTGTGTGTGTGTGTGTGTGTGTGTGTGTGTGTGTGTGTGTGTGTGTGTGTGTGTGTGTGTGTGTGTGTGTGTGTGTGTGTGTGTGTGTGTGTGTGTGTGTGTGTGTGTGTGTGTGTGCTCAAAAACAGTTCAATGTGGAGAGTTCGTTATGGTGTTAAAAATGCTCCCATTAATTGAGAAGAACCCTATTGTTTGTTATGAAGATCCAAAACCGGAAACGGAAGTTATTAATTTTTTTTTAAATCTTAACTAGTACCTAAACTAAACCTTGAACAAAAATTTGTATAAAACATAATTTGATGTATGTTTGAAGATTTTATTAATATTATTTTTGTTGTTTGTTATGGTCGGGCAAGTCTAGTGGAGGTCTGCCTTTGCCACTGATTTACTTATTAGTCGTGCATACATGATCGGTTTTTTTGCCGCCGGAATTTCAGGGAATATTGGCAGTTCAAAATGTCCCTAAGCTCGAAACGCCGTAAACCGTAATTTGGGATATGTAATCATTCCTCACGACATACTGATAAATAAAATTACTCTTCTGGTTATCCTGGTTGTTATAAATTAAAAGCCAGATATGAATTTAATACGCCCATTTATTTAATTAAATGCAGTTTAAACTTTATCAACATTTCAGTGTTGCGTTTTAGATTAAATTTTCGAAGAAATAATTTCCCTTTTAAAGTAAAAAATATAATTATAATCTACACAAATAATTTGATAAAAAAAAAGGTATATAATGTATATAACAAATTTTCGCTCTTGATTATACAATAATAAATAGTAAGCATTTTTTATTGAAGAGTTCAAAGTACAAGTTTTGAAAATATTTCTACAAAAAATATAGTCTGCACGAAAGTAAACCAGACATAATACAAGGTGTTCAAATATGTCATTATCGGTGTCACTCCAAAGTTCAAGTATATTATAACTTAGAAATCACACATAAATTTAAGTATATACGTATGGGTTATCTTCTATGAAATATCTTAGCCGATTCACATGATGAGGATGAAAGAGGACATAATTTTAGAGAAGATTTGAAAGGGAAGATTAGTGGGAAGACTTCACATAAATGAAGTTCAGCCAGGGAATCACACTGTCAATTCACAGTTCTACTGCGATGTTTTAAGGCACTGTTGAGATTTCATTCTTGCAACTAATAAAGATTAAGGTTTCAAGTAATTAAAGTTAAGTCAGCAAAACCAAAAATATAGAACAACTTATTGTTCTAATATACAAAGATAATATTCGAACATAATTAGGCTGAGGCTGCAATATAAAGCGGTCACATCATGACGTAAGCTTTCAGATAATATAAAAATACTTATGCTGAAACAGTTCTTCTCTGGCTATGATTGAATAAAGATGTTTAAAGCCTATGTATGTGTTTTATTTAACAATCTCCAATAACCCCATATTCCAACAGGTTATGGGCCCAGGCTAACGCAAATTGGAGAAATAAAATAATAAAACAAATAATAACATTTTTTACAAACTCAGTAATAATAGTGCTCATAGTGTAAGTGTTAATAATTTAATATTGAAAAGTGCATAACTGTTTCATTAAATAATTACGTGACATAAAATAAATAAAAGAATAAAGAAAATGGTGAAAAATATTCAAAGTTTTAATGGTGAAAAATATAGTGTGTGGAAATTCAGAGTGAGATCTTTACTAGCAGAAATTGAAGTGCTTAAAGTTGTGTTAGACCCAGTTCCACTACAAATAACACCAGACTGGACGAAAAAGGACTTGATTGCAAAAAAACACCATCATTGATTATCTACACGACTCATTTTTGGGACTTGCAAAGGAACAGCAATATGCCAAAGACATTTTAGAAAGCTTGGATAAAATTTATGAAAGAAAAAGCTTAGCTACACAATTAACACTATGCAAAAAAAAATTATTAAGTCTCAAGTTACAAGCAAATCAAACTTTGTTACAACATTTTACCACGTTTGATGAAATTGTAACAGAATTAATAACAGCCGGTGCCAAATTAGAAGAAATGGATAAAGGTCCTGTAAACGACAAGTTCTTCAAGAACAACGGCTTTTAAATATTTTAAACCAAAATCACATATTAATAAACATAAATTTAAAAAATCACATAATAATAGTTATTTTAATAACTGTCGCAAGGGTTTGAATAAATTTTCAAATTAAAAAAAAAAAATGTGATCTTTGTGGTCGCAATAATCATTTAAAACATGAATGCTACTATTATAAACGTACACTAAGAAATGAAGAAACTTCAAGAAACCATCAAGACAACACAGACAAAAATCATGTAACATTTATCCTGGATTCCGGAGCAACAGACCACATAATAAATAATAGCGAGGTTTTTACAACATATGAAGATTTGGAGAGACCTTTAGATATTGGCGTGGCGAAGACAGGCGCAACCATTAAGGCGACCAAAAGGGGAACAATTGAAGTAATAACAAATCAAGGCATTAGTGGACGACTGGACAATGTTCTTTTCTCTCCAGAAATGACCTGTAACCGTTTATCAGTTTGCCGAATTCAAGAGAGCGGTATGACAGTAATTTTTTATCCACAAGAGGTAAATTTAAATCTAAAGATCAAATTGTCGTCAAAAGTAAGCTCTTAAATAATTTAATTGGAGTCAGTTTTAAAATTAAAAAAAAAAAAAAAAAAAAATGTATGGCTCATTTGAGTAATAATGTCAATGTTAATTATAAATGATGGCATGACCGACTTGGTCATATTAGTAAGTAAAGATAAGTTTGTAAAAAAAAATAAAAACAAACAATTTAATGAATGACATAAATTTAATAAAAAAATATTACTCCAACAAATGAGTATGTGAAGCTTGTATATAAGGAAAACAAGCAAGACTCCCCTTTAATAAAGTCAAGAAAACTTGATAATAGACCATTATTTATAGTACATACAAATCTCTGTGGACCAATCACGCCAACCACAGTAGATAACAAATATTATTTTTTGACTTTCATTGATCATTTTAGTCATTACACTGCAACATATTTAATCACTTTTAAATGGGAGGTAATGAAAAATTCCAAGACTTTGAAGCTAAAGCCTCTGCTCATTTTAATTTAAATATAATAAATTTATATTGGGACAATGGGCGAGAATATCTGTCGTATGAATTCAAAAACTAAAAACAAAAACAAAAAAAAAAAAAAAAAGTTCAGAAAAAGGCATAACATATCATTTAACAGTACCTCATACACCACAACAAAATGGTGTAGCAGAGCGTATGAACCGAACAATAACAGAGAAAGCTCGTACACAAATATACGGTTCAAAATTAAACAAATCTTTCTGGGGCGAAGCTGTGTTAACAGCAACTTATTTAATAAATCGCACCCTTACAAATGCTCTCGCTAATAAGAAAACACCATATGAATTGTGGCATAGGCGCAAACCCAATTTACAATATCTTAAAATTTTTTGGTTCAACTGTATATGTACATAATAAAATAAAAAGTTACAAATTTGAATTAAAATCAAATAAAAGCATATTAATTGGTTATGAACCAAATGGATATAAATTATGGGATGTGCAAGCTGCAAAATTTATTGTTGCTCGAGACGTTATACTAAATGAAATCAATTTTCTGACGTCTCGACCAAAAATAAATGAGGAAAATAATATGTCTGAATATAATTCTACTACTAAACTGATAAAAAATCAGAACCTGATATAAAATCAGGACCTGATACAAAATCAGATAATGTAGAAACAACTGAACACAAAAGTAAAAACTTGATATTTAAAATCAAGATAATTTAGAATTCAGATGTAGTGACAGAAATAAAAATCGTCCAAGACCCAATTACACTGAAAATGATTGAGCAAATGAGCAAATATAATTTAATAATGAATGCTCAATATTCTCTAGATAAAATACCACAAACATATAATGAAATATATATTAGAGACAATCGAATTCAGTGGGAGCAGGCAATAAAAGGAGAATTAAATTCCTTAAATTTAAACAAAACTTGGAGTTTAGCTATAAAACCCCCAATGTAAACATAGAAGGTTGCAAATGGGTATATATTAAAAAAAAATAAATAAATAAATAAATAAAATATATATATATATATATATATAAATGACGTAAATGGGAATTCATCAAAATATAAAGCCAGATTGGTCGCAAAAGGTGATAGTCAAAAATATTTAATAGACTATCCAGATATTTTTGCGCCATTTACTAGATAGTTGACATTAAGATTAATTCTAGCTTTTGCAGTTCAATATGATTTATTAATTCATTCATTATGGATGTAAGAACTGCATTTTTTAATGGCACTTTAAAAGAAACTGTTTATATGGTGATTCCTGAAAACGTCAGTTCACAAAGAAACCAAGTATGTTTATTGCATAAATCATTGTATGGGTTGAAACAGTCTTCCCGATGATGGTACGAACGTTTCGACCAAATAATAAAAAATAAAAGTTTAAAAAAATTCAAATGTTGATCATTGTTTATATTTCTTAGATAACGGTGATGTATACAAAAATATAGTATTATATGTTGATGTTTATTAAGAGTAAAAAAAAATAATAAAAAAAAAAAAGAAAACAAACAACTATGAATAATTTTAAAATGTATTTGAAACAATGTTTTCAAATGGTAGATTTGAATGAAATAAAATCCTTCTGAGGTATAAGAATAATTCTAAACAAAGATCAACTAATTTTACAAAAAATTAATATGGCAGAATGCAAGTCAATGATACTCCACTTCCTAGAAAAATAGATTATAAAAATCTAGCTTTAGATATAGACTGCAAATCACCTTTCATAAATCTCATTGATCGTCCTGATCTATGTTTAGCAATAAATCTACTAAGTAGATATCATATTAAAAGGAAAAAATTATAATAATAAATAAAAGAAATAATAATATTAATGCAGAACTTTGAAAATGTTTAACACGAGTTTTAAGATATGTTAAAGGTTCCCTTTATTTAAAATTAACATTAAAAATGATAAATATACAAATAAAATCATTGGCTATGTTTATTCGGATTGGGGTAATAATGAAGACAACAGAAAAAGTACATCAGGGTACATATTTAAAGTGTTTGAATCGTGTTGTACGTCGTGAAAAGCTAAACGACAAAACACGGTGGCAGCATCTTCATCTGAGGCTGAATTTATGGCTCTTTTTGAAGGTGTAAAAGAAGCTATTTGGTTAAAATCACTATTGAATAGTATTAATATAGAAATACTAAACCCCATTCCTATTTATGAGGACAACACAGGTTGCATTAGCATAGCAAATAATCTTTCAGATCATAAAAGAACCAAACATATCGATATTAAATACCTTTTTAGTAGAGAGTTAATTAAAAAGAAATTAATTAAGCTAGAATATGCCTCTACAGATAATTTACTAGCTGACATCTTTACTAAAGGGTTACCGAGAGAAAAATTTGAGAAATTCCGTAAAGATCTAGGTCTGAAAAACCATTTCAATAATATAAATATAATAAAATATATTATTTTTGAAAATATGCATTAAAATTAAATTTTATTTTTATTTTGAGTGGGAGTGTTGAGATTTCATTCTTGCAACTAATAAAGATTAAGGTTTCAAGTAATTAAAGTTAAGTCAGCAAAACCAAAAATATAGAACAACTTATTGTTCTAATATACAAAGATAATATTCGAACATAATTAGGCTGAGGCTGCAATATAAAGCGGTCACATCATGACGTAAGCTTTCAGATAATATAAAAATACTTATGCTGAAACAGTTCTTCTCTGGCTATGATTGAATAAAGATGTTTAAAGCCTATGTATGTGTTTTATTTAACAATCTCCAATAACCCCATATTCCAACAGGCACCTTCGTAAAGATGTTAAATGTAAACGGTAAGCGAAAATCGGGATGCTTCATCAAGCCAACGCACCCGCCCACCGTTCACTTAAGACCAGCGTTACCAGATGATTATTTTATCAAATCGGGATTTTTACTAAATAAATTTAAAATAACCGGGACTAGAGATGGGTCGTTCATGAACGAACCGGCACACTGAGCCGGCTCAGTACACTGACCGAAGGGACACGGTTCACCAAATTGAAATGAGCCGGCTCACGGCCCATTGTATAGTTTCAAGTTTCAAGGATACGATTGGTCGGGCGATTGTGAGCAGTGACCGGAGTGATCCGGATCTGGATCGATGTCATGTTGAACTTCGCCTACGAATGAACGACCGACTGACCTGTGTCTCGGGAACATGTTTACCCGGCTCTTCATATAATGCAAGAGCAGGCTCTAAGCGACGCTCTACCTACGAACGAACGACCGACCTGTGTCTCGGAAACATGTTTACTTAACCGGATCAATGAACCGGCTCAACAAACTGAACGACCTCCACTGATCCGGTTCCGCAAACTGAGCCGAAATTCCCATCTCTAATCGGGACTAAGGTGCAAAAAGCGGGACAACCTCATAAAATGTACAGTTAAATATTTCTAAATGTTTACTTATCTTAAAGCAATCAAAATGGTATATTTTAATCTAAATACTGATACTAAACAATATTTTTTTCAGAAACTCGCCTATTCGTATTTGGCTGATTTTACTTTAGAAAGAGTTTATTTCTGGTTGTTAATATATTGATAAAATTCAGCACATGAATTGGATGTTGAATTAAACAAGTAATTTCGATTTTATCAACTCAGTTGAACACCTGTTTCTTGCTTCTGACCATTTTAAATGCATCTGACAAAATACTCCTTCGGGATAGCAATTAGATGTTGGTATGCTTATAATAAATGAAAAAATTGATGTGAAGTGTGAATTTTCACACATTTCAGGGTTTTACAGGTATTTAGTAAGTGTATGATGATTATTTGGGATGCCAAAACAAATTTTATATTAAAATATTTTGTTTGTTAATTTTAATTCGAACGCCTAATACCATTATTTAGGTTTCTAAATATGTGCAGATATGTCTAAATTTGTTCTTCTCAAAACACGGTAACCTGGAAGTTGAAATAAACGATTCAATTCAAGATGGTGGATTTGTGTGAGTGGGGTCAAAAGTCAGCCCAATTCACATTTCCCAGAAAAATATAGATTCAGTGGAACTCCAATATTCGTCCACGCCAATATTCGTCTTGTTTGATGTTCGTCCTGTTTTTTTGTTGAAATGTTTGTTGATATTCCTCCGAAAAGTCAATATTCGTCCCACCGACGTGGCCGCCGAGTCAGCTGATCGTCTGTTGACTGGCTCAGTCTCGAGTAGTGATTAAAGTGTGCGCATTAACTCTTAACATTAATAAATACAGTACTGTAAGTCACTATGGGTCGTAAAAAGTCAGATGAGGGACAAGCAGATGATGGGTCGGTTCCAAGTACTGAAATTAAGGAATGGCTGTCCACTTGGGCAAAAATGCAGGTTTTTATCGAGAAATAGCACCCAAACATCGCTGTAGTTAATGAGCATATCAATTCATTTGATAACGAAGTATTTCGACACTTTTAGAAAATTTAAAAAAACAGGGCAAAAATAACAACATTGGATAACTTATTTAAAAGAATGAGAGCTGGTGAATCGTCTGGACATCAATCACCAGAAGTGACATTACCTGATATCATAATGGAAGGTGACTCCCCTTGCAAACAATAGCCTAACCCCTCTAAAATATTATAAACTCTTAACAACAATCATAGTTTTTACCACCCAAAAGGTACATTTCTTTTTTAAATTTTATTTATGTATTTATTTATCTATTTTTTTTATTTTTTTGTTAAATAATAGGCAAAATTCGGGGCTGAGGACGGATAAACTATATTTAGTTAATTCTTATGGGAAAAATTCGTTTGATATTCGTCCTCTTAATATTCGTCCTACCCTCAGGAACTGATTAATGGCGTAATATTGGAGTTCCAATGTATATGAATAAAAAAAATTATCAGTAAATTTCGTGTAACCCAAACCACTAAAATAATATTTTTGTTTTTGTCTTTTATTTTCATATTGTAAACAAGTGTTGCTTTTCACTTAGGGTCATCAAAAACTCTAGTGACCTTCTGGTTTGTCGGCGACACTGCGTTGAACGCATATTGTACCGTTTGTAGGCATTTGAGTGTATGAATACATATTATTGGTTGCCAAAGTAGGCTTGTCAATGTCATATTTAGGAAGGACATATTTTTCATCATTCATTTATTAAAAATTATACAAAAACAAAATGACTACACATATTTTCTTAGAATTTGTTGATACTATCGCGGAAATACCCTAGTCACTAATTTTTTGCTTACTAGTTACTATCTAAGGCAAATATTTTAATGGTATTTTATGATAATAAAATGAACGATTCACGATAGTGATAATACAAAAACTGAACATGTCTAAAAATGAAGGAAGTCTAAATCTGAACTGAAATGTATCGACAATAAATTGCTATCAGTGGCGTATTTTAACTTACACCATCAAAATATTTTAAGATATTCCAAGGATATTCAATGAAATACCTAATTAAATCAAGCAAAGAATGTTCATTTGTTACCCCATAAAAACCCCATCAATAACATGTAAACAGAGCAGCCGCGCGGTCATCAACCATACACGTGCAGGGCCGGACTAAGATAAATCCGCGCCTCGACCAGGCTTCTTATGTAGCGCTGCTATTTTTTGTTTTTATGATATCACTTAATTATCTTCTCGGAGTAATAATCTTTTCTTAATTGTATCCGTTTTTAGGGTTTTGTAGGTATGACCACCAAAAAATCCCTATATCGTCACTCATGTGTCTGTCTGTCCGTCTGCACGGTAGAAATTGTAGCCAAACGGCTGAACATAGAAATTTGAAATTTGGCATGCTTATACAACTTTTTGACCCACATTGAAACCCATTGAAAAATAATGATGATATAAGCGCCGATGTTGAAAAAACATTGATGTTTCCGATACATCGATGATTTATTAATATTTAAAAAAAACTATTTATTTATTTTATATAGGTTTTATTTAACAATGTAAAGATATATATAATATAAAGATGAAAATACGAAAAAAGTAACATATAATACTCAAAAACCATTTATTAGATTTTTAAATAGAAATATTCTTTTTTAATAGTAATTAATTTCACATTAACATTACCCAATATAATAATCCTAATTTGTGCCTACTATTTTTACATTTCTAAAATGAAATATTGCATTTTATTATAATACTAATATAGTAATCTTAATGTAAATTTTATATTATTTAACATAAAAATAACATACTGTCATACACGTTTTTTTTTTTTTCAATTTTTTAAGTTGAAATACATATTACATTTTTTTATAATACTAACATAGCAATCCTAATATTAAATTTACACTAACATTACAATATAATAATCCAGATAATAGATTTATTAATAAATAAATTATAATTATATTTCCCAATACGGTAATTCCAGGAATTGGAGGAATAACAACTGGGAAAGTGTGAACAAGACTCAAAAAGCAACAAGTTTGTTGGCGTCGTTGGTCGTTGGCATTGTGTGCAAAAATTAGAAGTTTCTTCTTATTTTTTTCTTATTCTGCTAACTGCTAAGAAGAACAAGAACCTACACTATTAGTATTGTTATATCACAATAGATGGCGCTTATATTTTATGTACTAACATTAATAAAAATTAAAATTTTAAGATTCCAGCGCTCGAGCAGTAGTTTCTGAATTTCAAAGTTTAAACATCGACATCGGTAGTAGACATCGATGTTTTATCGATACTATCACCATCTGACCATCGATGGTAAAAACATCGATGTTTTTGATACATCGATGCTTTTTTCCCATCCCTACTACTGTGCATCATAATTTACATTAATTTCTTTTCAATCTCTTTTTAGAAGTAGTTCGATATAATCTAACTTTTTTGACAATTTGCGAACTGGCAACAAGGGAAGTTTTTCAACTGTGACGTCATCTCATTGTTATGGTAAATGGACTGTATGTAATATATTGGTATAAATAATTTGTTTTGGTGTGTACACCACTGGTCGCTATATTCAGATATTTTTCAAGCAAATGTTTAAATTAATGTTTTCTGAAAATTAATAGACCAGTACTGTGCACCCCTGAGTTATTGTAAAGAAATTACTACTCAGACAAATTAAACTTATGAATGGGGAGATATTATCCAGGTCATTCAACTTTAAAATAGGCCCGTATTGAATTATTGTAGGACAGGGTCGATCTTTTCTTAACCACAGTTAAGTGCAACACACACACTTTTATCATGGTCTACAATAGTTTTATAATTTTGCATTATTAAAACCTTAACCTTTAACACGCGAAAATCAATCGATTTTTATTCCTATTGTTTTAAAGTTATTGTTATGTAAACATATTTAATTTTTAAGTGTAATTGCTTTGTTAGAAATTATTTAATATTTATGTGAGACTAGTATATGGTAAAACACATTCCTCAATGTAATTAAAATTAAGCGTGGTGACATTTATGTATATTTATTAATCACGGTCGCACAAGGGAAGGAAGGGAGTTAGATATATAGATAGCATTTACATATCAAGACAAAAAAAAAACTGCAAAAAAATAGGATTTAAATTGTCAGGAAGGCGCAAATCCAAACAAAAAACTAATTCTACAGTCTAATTTTTTATTAAGACAGTCACGTCACAACGAACTGCCTATTACGTTGAAAATAATGAATAAATTCCGTAAAATCTCGCGTATAATACTTACATTTTTTACTGATTTACCTCATCGAATATCTAGGGTGCGTATTATATGCGAGTAAATATTATATATACCTATGTACATGAATACTAATTTTTCCGGAAATTATACTCTTAAAAATGGGTTGCGTACTATACACGGGTGCGTATTACGAGGGCTGCCTTTAAAATTTTTACAAAAACTAAGAAAAAAAAATTTTTTTTTTGAACAAGTTGTTTTATTGCTTTTCAAAATACTCGCCTTTAAGATTTATACACTTTTGCATGCGTTTAAACCAATTCTCGAAACATTTTTTCAAGTTGATATCTCAAAAACATGGTTTTCGAAGGCTTCAACAGTCCTTGAGGTGATGAAAATCGCTGTCCAAGCATTTTTTGTTTGACATTGGGGAACAAAAAATAAGTTGTTAGGGGATAAATTAGGTGAATACGTGCACTGAGACATTAATTCAATGTTTTTCTCCTTCTAATAATCAATTGTTTAAAGTACAGTGTGGGAGTTTGCATTGACATGATGAAGAATGACGTTTTTGGTTGTTTTTCCTGATTTTGTCGATGACTTCTGCAAACAAATTGTTGTATACCATTCAGCATTAACTGTTCTCCGATCCTCTAAAAGAATGGTTGCGACATGTCCACTACAACCGAAGAAACAAGCGATCATTTTCTTGAAAGTGCTTCGTGAACGAACAACTTTAGTGGGTTTGGTTCATCTTGGACGACCCAAACAGTGGATTGTTGCTTAGTTTCCGGTTCATATGAATAAATCCAAGTTTCGTCACCTGTAATGATGTATATGGATTTTACAGTGTCTTGGTTGATTTTTTTTAGCATTCCCTTACACCAATCAACACGAGCCTTTTTTTGAGCTTCGGTCAAATTATGCGGAATCCATCGGGAACTGATCTTTTTCACAGCTAAATTTTCATGCAAAATCGAATGTATTGCAGTCTGCGATATGCTAAAGGATGTCTCTATCTCACGGTAAGTCACATGCCGATCTTCTTCAATCAATTTGCGCACAGCATCGATGTTTTTTTGAATCACAACCGATTTTGGACGACCTTCACGAGATTCATCACTGACGGACGCACCACGAGGACGAAATTCTGCAAACCAGTTGTAAACAGTCTTTTCTGATGGTGCTTCATTACCAAAAGTTGAACGAAGCAAATCTATGCACTACTGTTGAGTTAGGCCTTTACTAAAATCGTAAAAAATTATCGAACGAAAACCTTCACGAGTAATATCGATTTTTTCACAAACTTGTTTTATTTTAACGCTCACTGTCAACAAACTACTCGGTCAATTTATAAGCTGCCACTGATTTCACAAACAAATTCACAAAAAATGGCAAATTTTACAAATATAGTAATGACACATTTCAATATTGCCATCTAGTGGTCGTTTGTAAAAACATAAAAGGTAATCCTTCTTAATAATCCGGAAACAAAATAACGATATTTTTCAGAATTTTGAAAGAACGGAAACGGGAACATTTTGTTTTTTTTTTTGTTCAAACCCGAAAAAAAGAAAATTGGAAATATTCAATACTGGTTTTCCATGTTCTAGAATTTATAATTTGATTAATAATACTCGTATTAATACGATGAGGCAATACAGATTTTTTGTATTTACACATATCCATTTTTATCTTGTTCTGTATGTTCTGTTTATTATGTTTAAGCGGAACTAAACGCGATTTTTATTTTCTGAAGTTGTAATGAGCTCAGTGATTATTTCATGTTGGCAGACAGCTAAATTAAACTTATGGAACTTATACCGTGTGAAGAACGAGTATTCTGTTTGTGTGAACATAATATACAGATAAATTTCAACATATGAATTGTGAGACGACATACGACTTACTTAGGTTCCCATGAAACATCCATAAATTTGAGTGAATACTGTATATACGTATGTATTGGATTGCTCGGTGAAGTTATTAATCTTTGTCCTAATTCTCGGGAAAAAAGAGCTAATAGTGAAGAAATTTCCTTTAGACAAAAAAACTAAGAACTGAGAGAGAGAAAAATTCTGAGATTCCTCCTACACCGTAAGGACAATTGAACTTTCAAGAGACAGCCAGAAGGCAGCGCCGGCGTTACGCATAGGCAAAGCAGGCGCTGCCTGTAGCGCAAAATTTAGAAAGGCGCCAAAATATTAAATGCAAGTATAACAAATTCGTTTTTTACTTTAATCACCGGGAGCAGAAAAAATCTTGCCTGTGGCGGCAAAAAATCTAGCGCAGACGTTGCCTGAAGGTGATGAACTGAAAACTATGGACTGTATGGACTTCGAACTATATAAAGTGTAAATAGTGAATCTTCAACTCTTCAGTCCTCCTTTAGGGAAGGTTATGGAATGGATTAAAAAGTCTTAACATTGAAACTTATTGAAAATCGATATTTGGTTAACGAATAAATTCGTACTACGAATTTGAGCTTAGAAGTCAGTAAGATCAGTTATGACTTTAACCTTAATTGGAATAATATTCAGGTCAAATAATATCAACGTACCCTCAAATGTTGTGGTACCCATTAAGCTGTAGACCACGGTGGTTGGTATCTTGGGATTTTCGTCGAACCATCAGCAGCACAAGGTTAAAACAGCAAACTTCTTCTAGTCAATAAAAAATGTATATATTTTATATCTGAAACCACATATTTTATTGAATAAATTGTTAGTTTTCATACACATTCAATAACTTCACAAAATGTCAAATTTAAAAATTTATATGAGTAAAATCTATGAATCGAAAGAATGTATCTTGCATTATTCAATAAAGTTGGATACTACATTGTTTCATTATAGATATTTTTCATAAAACTATGTAAAACAGGGTTTGGGAACTATTTAAGCATTGTTAACTTCTTTATTATAAACGATTTTTGCTATACATATTTTTATGTAAAGTCAATAATAAGGGAAATATTTTAAGTTTTTTCGTAAACAGTTTTAACCCCGAAACACCCTCATAAAATTAAACTTTTTAAATACAATATAGCCTATGCTCGAATTCTGGTTTTACTCTATCATCGTACCAAATAACGTAAATGTCTGTCTCGGACCGACAGATTTTCTTTTTGTCATCACTTGATTTGGTATTTTTTTTTTATCGTGATGGATTTTGTCTTTTTTGGGCTATGAGCGCAATTTCACGTCGTTACGTCCCTGTATGAACGCTCTTTGTCATTTGTTATTTATTTTATCAATGACCTTACATCTTTGAAAAAAATGAATGATTTTCAATATTTGAAAAATTAGAAAAAGTTTAAACAATATTATTTTTTTGCGTATTTGTATAAAGAAATATATTTAGCAAGTCATTTTAAAATTAACCTCGATCTTCTAAATCTGTAAATTTGTTTAACCCTGCCTTTGATTAAATCCTACACATTTAACATCCGTAATTTTCTATTATGATTGTAATATCTAGTTTATCTAAAAATACTGTTGCAATACAATGTACTGCCATCTAGAGTACAACTCTGTTACTACAAGTGGCGCGATGTATCCGGAGCACCATTGGCTGAAATTTCTATGGTACGATGTTTTATTGGCATAGATTCTCTCATTACCACTAAGAATATTTTGTTTTATAATTTTGCAACTGTAAATTGTAAGAATAATATTGTTGGAACGCATTTGTTGCTATACAAGATATTTATTTATATTCCCTCTACTAAGCTAATGTATGTACATATTTAATTAAGACTGTAAACAGAAGTAGTACGATACATAAATATACCAGTTACATTTTAGTGTAGAAATAAGGTAGGTATGGTAACAAAATATTTCAAATTTTCTATACAGGGTTTGGGAACTATTTAAGCATTGTTAACTTCTTTATTATAAGATATACGAAGGAGGTTAAATTTGAAACTAAGAATATTAAATTGGAAAATCAACTGAATACGCCCTGACGTATAAAAATCATGACGAATAAGAGTAGGTGGAACTTACACACGCGAACGCGATTCACAGCTGTTAAAAAAAAATTATTATATTTTTAATTTCAATAGAATACATACACTACATTAGCCATAAATACAAAAAATCCATGACAGAGCTATGAATTAAATTGACAAAAACACAAAACTACAATATTTTCCAAAAACGCCATTTGATAAAAAATTCATTTTACCTATAAGTTTCCGGTTTAGATCAATGTACATTACTTTTTCAATGTACAAATTTTTGTTTTTATTTTTAGTGTGGGACAGTATTTTTTATAGAACATTTTTGAAAAACAAACGTGTTATAATAAAGAAATTTTAAAAAACTACTTTCCGTTTCTAAATCTATATCTTAAGAGGTTTCTTTTGATTGCATGCAATCCAATTTTTGTTTAAATAGCTATGTTTTTCAACACAAAAAAAGGTATTTTTCGAAAAACTAGTTTCATCCAAAATACCTGTTGAACTATTCCGGTTTTTTAGATTTTTAGATATCAATCTCTTTGGAAAAAACAGACACATGCATCAGCAACATTATAATGGTTTTTTGATGGTCATACCTCCAAAATCCTAAAAAGCTGTTGGCTAATAAAATTAATTTAAAATCGTACTAGAAACAAATCGTCTTGAAAGGGTTAAAATAATTATGGATGGGGTGCCAAACCCAGTGGCGGCTGAGACAGGGAGGCGCTGGGACAGTGACCTCCTAAAAATTTTTAGTAAAAAAGCTTAATTTAATACTTTATTTATACTTCTTTAAAATTGCATTAAAGTAGCTAGATATATCTGCATATTTTTATTTTTATTATTTCTTATTCAAAGATTTTTCATATAAATGTTAGATTTAAAAAATTATATCAAGACAACAACGCTCTTCCGAGCGTTGTTGGACACACCACGGAGTGTCCCAAGATGCAGCGTTGCCACATGCAATATCGTATGTTCTTATCTACATATGAAGCAAAAATTTACTAGGAACGGCAACAGCGGCGAAGGTTAGTGTTGTATGTATTAGTGAATTACGGCCGGTGTCCCGTAGCTTAGTTCGGTCGTTGTGATTTGTGACAAGTACTTAAACGTGAAAATGAATCGAATGAAGCACGTTAGTTTTATTAAAATATACTGTATATTTTAATTATGTTTAATTATGTATCCGAGGTTGTCGTTTTGGGTGATATGCACCTGTTTACAACCCTATTAACCAAATAAATAAATAAAACTAACGTGTTTAACTATGAAACAAAATTATTAATAAAAAATCAGCTGTGGCCACCACAGGACCGACCGCCATTATAAAGTACTTGTATAAAATATATTCTAGCAGCAGAGTAGAAATAACTCGACCTAATATTTTCTAACAGAGATATTATTTATCATGACCATGGAAACGTTACATATAAGTATGAAAATTTGAGACACAAAAATTTTACAAAAATTTACGACAAATTTTTCGAAATTTTTCGTTTCATCAAAAAACATCTTAAATAAAAGTTATTAGTTATTGCATTTATAGCAACTTTCGTTAAATAAATTTTTTCGAAATATTTTTCTGTTGCTAAATATTCGCAAAAATCTTAAAATCGACACGAGTAAACTCCCATTTTTAGTCAACCGATTTTTACCAAAAGTTGATCAACTCGTGCCATTGATGGCAGAAGCTTAAATATGAAGTTTCATAAAAATCATTTTATCTGAATTTGCTCTACACGTGTACACGGACAGACAGGCGGACGGACGGACAGACGGACGGACAGATGGACAGACGGACGGACAGACAGACCGACAGACATGCTAAAAATAGTCAAAACGTTATGTAGGTGGAGATCCATCGAAATCGGTATGATCACAATACCTCCCTTACTGGCGGTCGGTAAAAATATGGGTCCTCATCGGCCAAAATTGAATATTTCCCAACAGGATAAAAATGGAAATAGAACATTTAATAGAAAGTTTAGTGAAAAACAATATTTAAATACAAGTTGGTTGTGTGGAAGTGATAAATAAAATGTTTTTTTTTTGTTTCGTGTGTTTGATTTGCTCATCAGACGCATATGAAATAAAGACAGTAAATAGTGTTAAAGATATTAAACATTTCAAAGATAAAGTTCTTAAACATAATGTGTCTCATAAACATATGCATTATTCGGTCAAATTTGCCATGCTGGGATCGGTAAATATACGATTTCAACTTGATACTGCGTATAAACGTTCAATTAAAGAACATAACGAAAAGGTTAAATCTAATATTTAAATACATGTGAATATGTGTAGGTATCTGCTTAATTAATAACCAAATATTTTATGTTTCTGACTACAAAGCATTGTCTTAATAATATTGCAATTTTAATAATAATAATAATAATAATAATAGAAGTAATAACTACAAAAATGATAATAATAATATTGACCATAAATCTTAATAAAAGTGCCAGATTTGTCAGTTGCAGAACATATTTTCAGGTATTTTTTATTTATTTACTTTTTTCTCGTATAACTATATTTTAATAGATATATATGGGAAAAAAAGTGTCCTCCCAAATATTTTACTCACCAGCCTCTACTGGCCAAACCAAAGTTCAGCCTTGGCCTTGCTATGAAGTACAGCTATGAAGACTAAAATGCTTTAGCGCTAATAGCCTTGATTCCTGTCAGGTACTTTAATATCCACCGGATACTTCAACTTAAAACGTAGATAGTATCTGTTAAAAAAAAAGATTTGTAAATATCATGTTTTCCGTTTTTACTAAGAAAACTTCGCAGTGAGGTGTTGACTGATAACAATACGTCAAATTTTTAAAAAAGCACCATCATGAACTTAACAGGTCCGTAGCCTAAAACTTAGGGGGCATACTAAGGTGGAGACTTACCAAGGGGATACGCAATCTTGTTACAATTATAAAATGTTTTTTCGTATTGAGACATTGATATATTGACTACGGTTCTGCTAAAATGGTGAAATGATTTCCAAGATTCTATCATGCGATTCTTATCAGCTTTTTATCACAAAAATATGATTCGTAATTTACTTCCTTTTGCTTGATTTTGTCACAAAACCAGGGCCGTAACGACGATATTAAGCGTTGGTGGCAAATGTCAAACTTGCGCCCTTTCGTATATTTTGGCGCCCCTATTTCAAAAAATTGAGCGAGCAAATAAAAATGGAATTCAAATTAGCTGATGAGGAAAAATCGGGCAGGGCAGTATCGAGAACATATGCGCTATGTAGAATACGTCAGAGTCGTTTTGTAATAGTGTCGTTTGCGTGTAGCAATGAAACAATGGTTAGCAATAAATACCATTAATTTCGATAAATTTCATTCGTTTTAACATAATCACCGCCGGCTGAGCGGTGGAAGGGCCAGCGCCAATGTAGACGCCGCACGTTGCAACTTTACAATGCTCTCTCCAGCTCCATGCTCGCTCGGCGAATCTTACATCGTTCCAACACCCGAATCTTATATCGTTTTATACATTTTGTTTTTGACAATTTAGCGACATTTAAAAGTCGAATTTTTGTCACTTTTTCCACTTTTGCAATGTGTTACGGATATTAGTTCGCTGTTTTTGCACTCTAGTATTGTAGAACTAATTATAACGAATCGTTTTAGTTATCAAACACGCATGAGACCTCTTCGATTGCTAAGTTATGACTGTTAAAGGAATAGCGTATTTTTTTTCTCACTTGTTTACATATGCCGACCCCGTCTCAAACTCAAGTGCGATAAATCGCAGTAAATATCACGCGTACAACTGATGAGAAAAAAGAAAAGAATCCAAACTTGGGGATGAGCAAAAAAAGGAATCTAAACTAGCTGTTTATTATATACTTATTCTCGCTGTTTCAGTCCCATACGCTCTTTTAGCATGGGGACATTCAGCCTCTGCTGAAAGAGTTTTTAGACTACAACGACGTGCAATAATAGTGATGGGGAGCCGATTTTAGTTACTCTTTAAATAATAATGACATTACCATCATTTTTTATTTATCATTGTTTACTAAATGCCCTTGAAACCCGAGATTCACTTTCCTTTCATAAAGATGTTCATAATTGCAATACATGTAATAAATTAAATATATACCCTAATTTTACTAGAATAAACAAATCAAGATATATTATTAACTATTACTCCATAAAGTTTATGAATTCGTTACCAGTTTCTACCAAAGAATAAACATCGGGACAATTTAAAAACAAAACAAAATATATTGATCGACACTCTACACTACACTCTACAGTGTAGAGTGTAGTGTGGTGTTCAAAACTCGTTCTTATTATATTTTTATTTAAAAAAAAAAAAAAAAATACAATATCTTAGCCATAAATACAAAAACTCCATAACATTACTAGCCATAATTTAGCCAAAAATTAAAAAATAATTATTTTGTCCAAAACACAAAAACGCAATCAGATCAAAAATTACTCTCTTACGTTTCCGGCTCAGATCAATCTACATTACCTATAATTTTTTCAGATTTTTAGTTCAACCCGTTTGGGTAAGAGGCTGCGGGACAAAAATTTTTTTAGCACTTTTTTGGCTAAAATCGTGTTAAAAACAATTAATGTGAAGTGTGAATTTTCACACATTTCAGTGAATAATGATCATTTGGGATGCCAAAACAAATTTTATGATAAAATATTTTTTTTTTTTGTTAATTTTAATTCGAATGCCTAATACCATTATTTACGTTTCTAAATATGTGCAGTATTTTTTTTTTATATATGTATGTAGCAAGGTTCATTAAGATTTTGAAAATTGCGCCTATGGCTTCCATTGGTTGTTTTAAGTCATAACCGCGCCTCTCTGATTTCGTGTATACAATTTCAACAATTTCCACTGGTTATTAAATTTACGCTTTTAAAAATTAAATGCAACATTTGTCCAAATATAACTAGAATTTTGAAAAAATAATTTAAACAAAATAAAAATGAAAAAAAAAACAGAAAAAATAAAATTGCCTGGAGAGCGGAGCGAACTTTAGTTTGCAAATTAGAACACGAGCATGCCAGCCATTACACTATCAAACTATACTGGTTCAGTGTGTTAGATAAGTTATTAAATATTTTACGTGGTCAAGCAAAAAACACAAAAAATGCGTTATTTTCCGAAAACATAATCTGATCAAAAATTCCTGTTGTACTATTCCGGTTCACACAAATGTACATAACTTAGATTTTTTTTCAGATTTTTAGTTTAAACCATCTAGGCTACAGGCTGTGGGACAATTTTTTTTTTTTTTTCACAATTTTGGTTAAAATCCTGTCAAAATAATTTATTTTGATAAAATAAAATTTGGATCGTTAATCCACGTACTAAGGGCTTTCACTTGATAACCTACTCAGAATTTTAGATCAACCCCTCTGAGACATGGGGTGGGGGGACAAAAGTTTTTTGATATATTTTTGCAAAAAATAATATATAAAAAAATTGATTTTTTAAAAATAAAAATTTGCGTATTGATCCCTCGTATTAAGAGGTTTCATTTGTTATGCCCCTCAAAATTTAAAAAAAAGTATTTTTTTTTATTAAATACATTGTTTATATTTATCTCGGAATGGGTTTTTTTGAACTCTCAGTATTTTTCCTATATGTGGGTCAAAGAGTTGTATAAGCATGCCAAATTTCAACTTTTTATGTTTAGCCGTTTGGCTACAATTTTAACCGTACAGACAGACTGTTACATGAGTGACGTTATAAGGTTTTTGGTGGTCATACCTACAAAACCCTAAAAGGGAATCCAAACTTGCTGATAAGAAAAAAAAAAAAATCCAAACAATTTTTGATTCCACACAATTCGCCACACCCTAGTTACGGGCCTGCAAAAACTTTCAGTAAATCCAAATTTTATGAAATTGTAACAACGCAGTGCCAATATCCCATTGCGTGATAACTGATTGCATGCCAGTAGATTGTTAATTAAATCTGTTGAACTTAAATAGTTTATTGGTTAATTTGCTGGTGGGCAGACACAAAAACAAAACTAGATCGATTATTAAAGCCTTATTACAGGAAAAGATAAAGCATTCCTGGCCAGTGAAGTGTAAAATTATTGGCAAACATTATACACACTTGAACTTGACATGAATTCCGCAAATTTACGCAACGAAATATGTGAAAAAAGAAACTGATAACAGAAGAATTGTAAATGAAAAAATAAATTAAACAATTACGGTTATTTTTCAAAGTAATGAGAACAAAAAAAAATATAGGACGAAAATGAAAAATGCCGTTTTGGTTCGTTCTTCTCGCCTATTATCAAAGGCTGGAGTCTCATCATCATCATCTTTCCTGTTGCTCCTATTGGAGCATAGGGCGCCTTACGGCGATTTTGCAGCATAGTTTGAGATATCAGGGTTGCTAGTCCTATATCTTTTAGTCTAGCGTTAATTGTAACTAATAGTTTTGAACTGTTACCAACACATTGAATTAAAAACTAGATGGAAACATTAGATTCCATCGCAAAGGGTCTTTACTAACTCCTTCCAATCTCGTCGATTTTTAGCTGCATTCTTTGGTTCCATCCACGATGTCCTATGCTGTTATGCTCTGTATGCATTTTTTTTTCTTCCACGTCTATACGTGGCTCGGGCCTAGGGTGACAAAATATTGGGGGCGCCAGAGACCCAAACTGGACTGTGATAAAAGTGGCGCAACTGTATGAATTGTGCAAACCTTTTTAGGGTTTTGTAGGTATGACCAAAAAACGCTTATAACGATACTCTTGTGTCTGTCTATCCAGAGTAGGGATGGGAACGATATATCGATATTTCGAAAATATCGATACTTTAGAAAAATATATCGATATTTTTATATCGATATTTGAAATATCGATATTCGCACAAAATATCGGTATTATTGTATCTTTTTTACTTTTAAATACATGCTGTTCACTTTTGTAAAAACAAACTATAGGCTATTCCAAACATTTAGGCGGAACTAGCTTTTGAAATCTAGTAATTTTTATCTATTAATTCGGATTTTTGGTCATTTTGTTTGGTTAAGTTTTGTAAATCATACTCACATTGCAAATTCTAGATTAAATTGATTGTCATTATAAAATGTCCTTTTCATTGCATTTAAATTTTTTGTCATTCTTAAGAAAAATTTCCCATTTATTTATTTTTTTGTCTCAAAATATGAAAAAAAATATATATATATTTGACATATGTCATTCGTTTTCGTGGTTTTACTGTTGGAATTTAAAATTTTCACATACCAAACTTGAAACATGAAATAACCCAAGCAATGTCCCCTTTCGTGACAACCTAAAATAACGAAATTCCCATTTAGTTCGGCCTAATCGTTTGGAATAACCTGTAAGACGAAATTTTGATTTCAATAATTTGCACCTTTGAAATTGTATATCATGTTGGTATTAAAACATTATAAAAAATGTCACTTTCTTAATCATCACCAATAAATAGTGTTTCTGATTTCTCGACATTAGACTTATTTTCTCGAGAATTCTCGAGAAATCTCGAGAAAAATAATTATATAATTATTAGAATATACATCTTTTTTTAATGTTGAAAATATTGTAGAGGATAAAAGCATGTTAAAATTATAATAACCTTTAAAGTACTAAAGTAAAGGCGTCGAGCAAATTTTACATTTCTCGAGAAATGAAAAATGAGAATTAAAACTTTTTCTCGAGAAACTCTCGAGAAGAATCACTACCAATAAATCTAAAGTCGGTTTTACAGCGTAAGGAATATTTTTAATTTAAGGCCGTAATACTCTATAAAAGTAACCAAAAAATATCTGGTTTGTCCTTACAAAAGTGAACAGCATATATTTTTATTTAATTATGAGTGTTAACTAGGAAAATATTAGAAAAATGGTTGGTAACTGGGTGAGTACCAACTTATGTGATTGTCTATCAAGTGGCGACTTCTTTTCCCGCCAAGCCAAACTAAAAAAACTATAATTTATATATCTTACATGCTACGTGTTAGTTGTTTCGATATATCGAAAATATCGATATTTTTAGTTCGATATATATCGAATATCGATATCACACTGACGATATATCGAATCGCGCATATATCGATATTCAAAAATAAATTCCCATTCCTAATCCAGAGGCGTTGAGAGTCAACGCCAGGGGAAAATCCAGGCTCGGGGAAAAGTTGAGCCCGGGGTAAAAAATTCTTACCAGATTCAAAAAATAAATAAAAGAACCGATCTGAACCCTGCTGACGCCCTTAAGAACCTCGGGCTTGGGAAATTTTTTGTGTCGTTGACAAAAATAATAATTTTTTAAATTTATTTTGTGGTATCAAAAGAAAACTCTAAAGACGTGTAGGTGAGCAAGCTGGCAATTAAAATTGATGACCAAAGTTTACCCAAAGAATTGAATGGTAGTCTTAACATTTTTCGGAGCAAACCCGAAGCAAAGGATATCAAGGACAACTTTGATTTTTTAAATGATAACCTATGTTGGGTATCTTTGGATAGAGCTTTTAAAAAGAAACAACTTTATTAATATCATTTACGGCGTTTTTAGGAAAAATTGTAGTCTCTATTAAAGATTTGAAATTAAATTATTTTTATATACAAGTGTTCAATGTACCTTCCATTTTGATTTAACTGCTTATTGTTAATTAAAGTTTGACTTTTTAGAAGACAAATAAAGCGCAAGGAAATTTTTAATCCACAACTATCCGTTTAATTTAGTCTGCTAAAAGGATAGAATGGATATTTGTCAAAAAAAAAAAAACTTTATGAGCTCCCGTATCGTATTAATCAATTTATTAGATTCAAAACTTTAGCATATTATATTAAACCGTTTAATCATCTTCATCATTGGCCTGATAGCCCGAGGTGAGCCTTAGCCTCCTATTTCCATGTTTCGTGACCATATTTTCAATGTGTGTATATTCAGGAGTAATATGGTCAGTATTACGTTCTTTTTTTAGCTCACATAGAAAGGCATCTACAGTTTATAGCCGGTTGCGAACGAATAAGCGGAGCCCGTAATTTGAATAAATGTTTTTTACACATAGTCCGCATATGAACCCAAGAAAACTAAACTTTAAACTTAAAGGCCAGAGGCTTGCACCGGTTAATACCGGTATAAAATATTACCAATGTCGTTTTCGTTCTTGAACAAAAAACTATTTTTTTTTCGTGTTTCCGTTCTTTAAAAATTTTCGTTTTTTCGTTTTCGATCTGTTCTGAGATCTTTCCATTATATCTCCAAACCTTTCTGTCTTGGAATAACTATAGCCAATTCGATGCAGTTCTTTTAATATTATCCGTTCTTTTAGAATAGCGATGGCGAATCTTTTTCTCCAGACTCAAAATTGAGTTTAAAATTTTGTAGATTCAAATCGCGGGTCAGATACATAATACTTAAATAAAAATCGGTCGCTTTTGGGTGTAAATATGTGTGTGGAATCCCCAGCTAATCTCGTTAGGTCTACTTGAGCTAGCGGCCTTGTGTTTGACGAGTATAATACAAATAATAGTTGAAATTCATCTCGCTATTATTATCATATTTGTCGATTTCTGTCTCGTGAATGCGCTCGCTTAGATCTAACTTTAGTTATCTTAGAATCTCTCTTTGGAATCTTCAGAACAGGATCTTCTTTTGAACGAGTCATTTGAAACTGTCATACGGGTCATACGTTCGCCAACACTGTTCTAGAAGGTGGTCTACCTCTATTCCTAAAAGAGTTTCATTGGAAATAATAAGTTTAAAATTTTTAGTGAAATATAATGGGGTGGTCTAAAAGGAATATGCCTTGATGGTGCCTCACACCATATGATTCTCTTGCCTGTTACGTACATTTTCTTTCATAATATTAGTTGATGCAATATCATGTTTGTCTTAATCAATATAAGAAATGTACTTAATTACTGTGTATTGGTTAACCTATTGAGAATTTCTACAAGAAACTGCTGTCCGCTTATAATATATTTAAATTTTAAAATTATTGTTCCTATAATATTATAAAACTTTTGTATTTTTACTTATACCAGAGGTTCTGAACCCATTTCAATCAATATATCCCTTGCCTTCGATTTGAAGCGTCACGTACCCCTTGTCAGTTAGTAATGTGACTTTTTTTCTTGGTAAATTAAACAACAAGATTAATTTCAAACAACCTTTATTTATGCATGGAACAATGTAAAAAATAGTTCTTGCAAACATCAAGTTTCTTACTTATGTTTTTATTGAAAAATGTATGTGAAGTATGAATTTTCACACATTTCAGGGTTTTGTAGGTATCTAATAAGTGTAAGAAGCCAACTAGGACAATATTTTTTCAATAATCACATCAAAATCAACAGTTTTTTGATAATTATTTTTATTCGTTATTTCAGGACTAAGAGCTTCCATTTAAATTTTTTAAACTAAATTTAAATAATTTGCAATAATTTCATCACAATAAAACTTAAATTAAAAAATCCCTGTAATGTTTTCTGCATTTGCTTCATATCTATGTAAGTCTTCATTAAATTAATAAGAAATAATTTTAAACAAATTTAAATAATTTATCAAAAATCTCAGCGCTTTTTTTTCTGCATTTGCTTCGTATTCAAGTCTTCAGTAGATTAATAAGAAATATATTTATAAATGGCCTCATTTTTTTCAATATCAGAAACGTATTTCTCACTGTTAACAGTGTGTTATTTTATTTATAAGTATTTCACTACTATAATTGATTCAATCATCTTTGATAGTTTAAAAACAAAAAACTAAAATAATTCAAACAATAGGTTGAATAATGACGTATAATAATAGGCGAAGCTTGCAGACATGAACACATTATTTATCTTGCATTAAATAACGTAGTTTAAAATTGATTATCAACTATTAAAAAAAATTATTATATTTTTATTTTCAAAACTAGACATACAAATCAATTCTGTAAAAATTTACTGTGTAGTAACGTTACTACAAGATAAAATATTATAAAAAGTATAATGACTATCATTCATGATAGTAACTGACCTTGCTCATAATGACAAATTTAGTTACTATGATCATAGTAACTGAGTTACAGAATTGGTCTGAATCACTACCTTAGCCATAAATACAAAAAATCCTTAACATTATTAGCCATAATTTAGACATGAATTAAAAAAATAACTAATTTTGTCAAAAACACAAAAACTGCAATATTTTCCAAAAACGCAATCTGATCAAAAATTAATTTCGTACGTTTCCGGTTTAGGTCAATGTACATTACTTACATATTTTTGGTTTGACCCCTTTGAGTTAAAGGTAGCGGGATAATATTTTTTTTAGTCCATTTTTGTTAAAATAAAGAAATTTTAAAAAACTTCTTTCCGTTCCATAACCTGCGTCTTAAATTTTTTTTGATACCACAGAGAGAGAAATAATAAACGTCTGTAATGCTTAACTTCGTTTAATTTTGGGGTGCTGCAGATCTATTGTAGTAAAAGCTGCAGCCTTATTGTAGTAAAAATACCATAGGCGTAGCAAAAAAACGGGCGAGACTTGGATTTTCTCTTGCAATACTGTTCAACCTTGTACAATGGATCGAAAATTCTAGTAACGCTGCTAGGATGAGGAAGGAAAATTACATTACAGTATTATTTTTAGTCAGTGTTGGCTGATAGTCAATTACATTGGCCTACTCAATGTATTCCTTATTATCCCTACAGCTGATCAAATATTTTTAGTTCTGGCGTCAACAGGGCCGTCTTTAGTTTTTTATGGAGGCCCTGTGCACTAATAATTTGGAGGAGCCCTAAAATTTTATAATAATAATAAGATATGTTAAGAAAGAATGAAATATAAAATTAAGAAACTAAAAACATATAAATATTTTAATTCAAAACATTATAATTTATAGCACACAAGTTTTCTACTAGAGTATTCCCTCGTTTACCGCGGGGGTTTCGTTCCACCAAAGTTACCGACGATAATAAGACTATTCATATTATGTACCATGTACAAAAACAGGGTTTATGTGTACAAATTATATATCCTTATTTTGGAATGCTGCAAAGAAAGAATGAATGAAGAACAAAAAGACAAATTGTCGGCATAGGAAGAGACAAGAGAACTTTTGGAGGTGTGGAATGGACATAAGAGAAGCAGAGAGAAAAAGAAACGGAGGAACGGATATAGTAGAAGAACTGAGAAGGAGGGATAAGGAGGTACAGGAGCAGGAAAGAACAGACAGATTAGACAAATCACGGAGTGTATATAGTTATAAAGAAATAAGAGTCATAGGAATTCCGAGATACTTGAAGGGGAAAAGAGGAAAATCAGAGGGTAGAGTCAGGAGGATAGCGATGTTGAGATGTGGCAACGAAGAGAGGACAACAGGTACTGGGCAAAGCCAGAGGACAGGCTCTGTAGAATGTGCAAGGAAGAAGAGGAAATATTGGAGTATTTAGCGAAGAGGTGCAAGGAGATGACAGTCTGGGAGGAAGAGATAAAGGAACTGATAAGTGAGGAAGGCAAGGGAGAACTGGAGGCAAGAAGGAAGGTGATTGGAGAGGGAAGCCGGGAGAAGAATAGGAATATTTAATACCTTAAACGCCGCAAGGCCTATTTACGAACAGCAGTGTCATGGCAAGGGGTGAGCGAAAGGTGCCACAGTGACAAGCGCCAAAGCAATGAGAGCGCCCTGACAGATATTTTTTGTAATTTTCAGATGGGCGCCAAGTACGCTTGTCACGGCACTAACAAATAGACAGTGGTTAATCAGGTGTGAGGCATGAAGCTCAAAGTGCTAGAAGCACCTTCCAGCGGCAATCAGCTACTACTGTCCATTTAAATCGCTATTTAATTTCTTTTTAATTTCACAACCGCCTATATCCAAAACCTCGGGGAAATACGCGGATAACGAGGGATTACTCTATTTTTTTTAGAAAAATGCTCTGATATCGTCAAACTCAATCATGTGCAAGACATTCGACTCTATGTTTAATTGATAATCATTTAACCCGAAGATGAGCAACCCGCGGCCCGGCGTACTTTTTCGTGCGGCCCGTCAAAGCTTTTGTCTGTCAAATTTAAAGCATATTTAAAGCATATTAAAGCATAAATAAGAGCAATATAGAGCAATTGGTTGCAGAGCCGCAGTAAGGAAAACTTGCGCTACGGGCAAAACTGCTTTTTGGCGCCCTTGGCAAATAATTCCAAGTGATGAGCAAAAAAAAAGGTCCTCACCTCGAAAATTCCAAATGAAGAGCAAAAAAAAAGGGTCCTCACTTTAGCAATGTGGCACCCTTTTCCTTAGTGCGCTAGGGCCCCCCAAAAAATTGATGTGAAGTGTGAATTTTCACACGTTGCAGAGTTTCGCAGGTATATAATAAATAAAGGCGGCATGCTGAGTGTGTAGGACAAATTTTGCTTTGTACTAATCACGGCAAAATGAACGATATTTTTAAAATAATTTATCGTCTGTTAATCTAAGAGTTTTAAAAACAAATTTTAAGTTAAAATATTTTTTTGTTCATTTTAATTCGAATACCTAATACCATTATTTAGGTTTCTAAATATGTGCAGTATTTTTTGTACATAGCAAGGTTCATTAAGATTTTGAAAAATGCGACTGTGGCTTCCATTGGTTGTTTTAAGTCATATGCTCCGCCCCTCTGGTTTCGTATACATGACACATAGAATGAAAATATAATTCCAACAATTCCAACTGGCTATTAAATTTACGCTCTTATAAATTAAATGCCACATTTGTCCAAATATAACTAGAATTTTAACAAAAAAAATTAAACAAAATAAAAATGAAAAAAAAACAAAAAATAAAATTATCTCCTCTGCCCAAGAGCGTACCCTAGTTTGCTGTGCAGGAAGCGAGCAAGCTAACCATTAGATCAGGATACGCCTTCTAGTATAGTGTGTTACATAACTATAACTTTTGTACATCGTCAACCAAAAATCACAAAAAATGCGTTATTTTGCGAAAACATAATCTGATCAAAAATTCCTGTTGTACTATTCCGGTTCACACCAATGTACATTACTTAGAATTTTTCCAGATTTTTAGTTTAAACCATCTGGGCAACAGGTGTGGGACAATTTTTTTTTGCGCAATTTTGGCAAAAATCGCTTCAAAATCATTTATTTTGCAAAAATAAAATTTTGATCGTTAATCCACGTACTACAAGGGCTTTTATTTGATACCTTACTCAGAATTAAAAAATATATATATATATTTTCGATGAGCACATATTTGTTTATATTTTTAGGGGGATATGTTTTTTAGATGTTTTAGTATTTTTCCTATATGCGGGTCAAAGAGTTGTATAAGCATACCAAATTTCAACTCTCTGGATTTAGCCGTTTGGCTACAATTTTTACCGAACAGACAGACAGACAGACAACAAAATGACGGTATAAGGGTGTTTTGGTCATACCTACAAAACCCGAAAAAGGTCCTCACTTCTAAAATACAAGTGACGACCTAAAAAAAAAGTCCTCATCTCTCTTTTTAAATATACTCTATCTCAGAAAGACTGATAATAATAAAATTTATTATTTGTAAAAAGTTGCAAAAAGCGGCAAAACAAAAGCGTCAAAATATGAATAGTTCGAAACGAAATATTGTTAAAAACAACCGAGTGTGCCGCACATATTATATGGGAATACGAACTAGGGTTAAACACAATAGGTCATAAAAATTTGACCCTAAAATTTTGAGGAAAAATATGGTCACAGGGGTGTGTTTAATGATATGATAAATATGGTCACAGGCGTGCGTTTAATAAAATGATAAATAGTAATATAGAAATACACAAAACTAATTTAAACGTGTTTAAAATGTGCACGCTCTGGTAACTGCCTGACAAAATGATTTATTACTATCAGTCTTTCTGAGATAGAGTATAGATATATTTACCTAAAACGATGGTGAAAATTTTCTAGTGTGTTTGTAGGTTTTTATTTCCTTATTTCTTAGGGGGGCGGGCCCCCGGCCCCCTCCCCTGGGTGCGCCATTGGTAGGAATGTTTCATAATATTAAGTGTATAAATTTTATAATTTTCTATTATTTAATTTTCAAATAAATGATCGCTGATGAACAATTTTTTCAGTATTTTCGTTTGTCACAATATCATTTCATTGTGTTGCAAAACAAGATAATAATAATGAAACAGCAAGTCACCATTTTCAAGGAAGCGATTACTCCTAAAGAAAAATTTGCTGTTACTTAA
Source organism: Liopterus haemorrhoidalis (assembly GCA_963971575.1). Lineage (NCBI taxonomy): Eukaryota > Metazoa > Arthropoda > Insecta > Coleoptera > Dytiscidae > Liopterus > Liopterus haemorrhoidalis. The sequence goes on from OZ020614.1 coordinate 54,341,677, forward strand.
TAAGTTTTTTACTATCCATAGTTATCTGCCCTTGAATAGTAACACATATATATAACACTTTTCCTAAAATATACAAACCAATGCATAAAGGACAGCATTTTATACCTTTAGGTACCTTTCATGGCTATCCGTTCCGGAACGGCCGTTCCGGCAAATATTCTCGTCGAAAATGCTGGACATGCTACGTATAAAAATGGGCTACAGAAAAAGTACTAAAAAATATCCGGGCATATGGACTAATATGTTATGTTCTTTAATTTCTTAATCGAAATTGAAATAAAAATGGTAAGTTTTCTCAGTATTTTTTATCTGGTAAATATGTTAAGATTAAATAACTAATTAAAAAAAAAAAACTGTTGATAAAAAATGTAAATAGTAAACGAGTTCAATTATCATATAGACATACTAGCGTTACCTATCGGTAGAGAGCCGAACTAGAATGTTAAGTTACTGTCCCCTAGCTTACCGCTCTTTATGAAAAATTACTTTGCAACATACCGCTAGAGTATTTTCAGAGAACTTTTTCAACGTTTTATATTATCTTTTAATTGTCTTTTGATACATTATATTATATGAATACTTATAAATAATATAATTAGTTTTTTAAATATTGTTAATGCACTACAAATTTAAATTATTAGACGCGTAGTCCTACTTTCTGTGCCCGGGATATTTGAAAGCCAAATTTTTATTTGACTTTTTTAATACTTTTAACTAAATGTTTCTCAATTATAATGAGTTTTTATTAATGTGAATGAGTGATTATGTATAACATGTTTTTGATTTTCTATGACATTTTTTAGGAGAGCAGCAGTCCAGATTAAATATTATTTCAACGCGCTTTATGACGTATCGAATAGAAGGGGAAAAGATTCATTGAATAGTGTTCGTTCAGAAAGCTGAATATATCATCAAATAAATCAGAATATATATTATGTATCTTTAAAAGTTGCAGAAATGCTGTAATATAAAACAATAATACCGACGTAACTAATTAGTTTGATACTAAAATAAGGACATTTCTTACTCGGGGAAGTAATTGAGCAGAAAATACATAGATTTTAGATTTCTGAGACGCACAGGAAGTACGTCATAGAGGTTGAAGGTGATTAAGAAGTATACCACCCATAATGCAGTTCTTCAATTCTTCTTATTTCTTGCAACAAATTTATATTTTACTATATTTAAATTTGATTACATAGCAAACAAATTTAGTTGATGAAATAGCAATAGAATAATTTTCTGTATATAATATTGTAGTTGAAAGGGGTCCAAGAGACTGTCATGATGCCATATGGCATCTAGTGAAAGGGAGGTCCGAACTATATTCTACTGAGCATCTGTTTCCGATGCGCATGCTATATATAAGTATATTAAAGAAGTAAACCGTTCCCGTGCCTCTACAGAAGCAAGTAGTTTTGTTGAAGTGTGGTTGTGTACCCTAATTTTAGGCACACAACCCACCACTAAATTTGTGAAAATAATTATTTTAAAATACAAAAAAAAATATAAAACTTATAAAAAAACAAAAAAATCGAAAAACAGGTTGAAAGGGAACTGAAACAAAGTGTTTTAAGAACTTTTATATAGAATCATATGTTGAGTTCGAGGCACACATAAAAAGACAAAAAAAGAGCAAACTGTAACTTTTTGAGTCGTGGTTTGTAAAAATAATTATTCGAGTCTTTGAATAAAGTGATTTCAACGTGTTTAAGATGAATCCAGGAGCTCCTAATTATCCCATGGCATCATTATACGTCGGGGATTTGCACAGTGATATAACGGAGGCTATGCTGTTTGAGAAATTCTCAACAGCGGGCCCCGTCCTCTCCATCCGAGTCTGCAGAGACATGATCACAAGGCGCTCCCTTGGATACGCCTATGTGAATTTCCAACAGCCTGCTGACGGTAAGTTACAAGTTTCATTATTAAACACGTTGGGGGCTACACGTGTTACAGGTCGCCATATTGATTACTACTAGTACCATGCACATTGATATTTACAAATATCTGCGCAATATATTATTGACGTTAGTTAATTAGACTTCTCTCTATAACAGGATGTATTTTAAAAACAATAGATGACTAGTTCCATTAAAATTATAAAGTTTCTATCAAATCTTTATTTACAATATTTACAATAAATATTACATGCACATATTTAATAACAGTAATAAATGTTAGGTTAAAACAGGGTCATTGTGTAAAATAAATGTTTAGTTTATTGTAGCTTGAACCACTCAAGTATTCATTCATGTACCTTCTGTTATCTTAAAACTCGTTCTTAAATCATACACTTTCATAGTTATTCGGTTAATAACATCTTTACATATATATAATTGCACCCTTTGTCATCCCTCGTGTTTATTTTATATACTTATATTCTGTTTCAAATTCTTTTGGCTGCACTCTGAAACAAATTTAAGATTTCATTGACCAGCTGATAATTACAAGGAAAATAAGTAGGTATATCTTACATATGGTTAAAATAAGTGGTACACTTTAAAGTGAGAACTTCTTATAAAAGTAATTTTACATATGTTATTTCATTTTAATAAAATCACTTTAAATTGAAACAATAACAGTTATTTTAATTATTTACATTTAACATGAATTGCCTTTAACTGAAAACGGGATTTTGTTGTTGCCCCACATATTTCATAATATTATGTACTATTAGTTTATTTCAGTGTCCCTCAATGTGATTCGCAGGCTCCTGTCCGCCCACGAACTTTTTGATAAGAAGGCACGTTTCGTAAACGCGACTAAAGAAAAAAATATGTATCACAATTGATTTAAAATACTGACACATTAACAGAGATTTTGCTTATACTTAATAAAAAATATATATGTTTTTATATATAATTTTCCATATTTTTAAACTAAAATTTAGTATTTACAAAGAACTTGTACATACATGACTTTTCACAACATCAGTTATTGTTTATGATGACTGCAAAAAAATGCGAAAATACATGATAATTTAAAAAGAAACACTTTTATATATCTGTATATATTCCTTTAATTAAGTACCTATTTAGTTGTTTATCAGTAATACTAAAAGTCAACTGTACTATAGTAATTTTTTAAATTTAAACAATTATTTACTCCAGGTTCACTAATGCCCCTCCCTCCTAAAGTAAAGGAAACCAGGGTTGACCTCAATAATGGAGCCTGGGTGCAACTAATTTCTTGTGGCCCCTTACAGCAATAAGGAAATCTTCACGTAAATATAAACAAAACAATAAGGAAAATACATAAGTAAACAAATTGCAGTTCAGTAAATTAGAACAACTGCTAAAAATTCTTCCAAACACTTGAGAAGTGGTGAGGAAGACATTTTTTTGGGCTCTTATACATCTAGGGTGCCTCTTACACCCCATGTAACAGGCCCTATAAGCAGTGATGGCGTCCTACTGGTTCAGACCGGTTCGCGCGAACCGTTTCTTAAAATTATTGAAACCTCAGGGAACCAGTTGTTAGAATTATTAAAAATAAATGAATTACTCTGACTTCAGTTTTGAATCGTGCTCCGTGCCCTGCAGTGTTGCAAATTATTTTATAGGTTATTAATAATACGCTCTTAAAATGTTTTCCTTATATTTAATAAATGGAAGTAAGTGATTTGTTTTCACTGTTAAGAATACAGAATAGGTTCCTAGATATCACATGACTTTATAGAACCGCTTCCTGAAAATTTAGGATGCCATCACTGCCTATAAAGTACCTTTTGCTAATTTAATATGCACTGATTATATTGACATATCAATATATTTTTTTCTCCTATTTTTAATAGAAATGTCATGATTTTTTTTTTCCCATAAGAATACCAATATTTACATAGATCTTGTATGAGTATCGATACATGCTACGAAAGAATAAAGTTTGTACGTTTCAGTGTTCGTATTGTTCCATATAAATCTATAATCAATATCAGTAAACCTAATGATATTAGATATTATTTTACTCTGTAGATAACCTGACACATGAATTAGAGATATTTATTAAACTCAGGATTAGTTATTTTGATACGTACTTATGACAATTTTGTACTACAATTACTGATTTTATTGTTCAAAGTCCTTTAAATTCCGATATTTTTTATCCATACTGCTTTAATCTTTCTACTTCTTTAGGCACTTAGCCGGGTTGACCTTTGGCACATTCACATAGGTCCTCTATATTGATCTGTTTAGTGTCAGGCATTTCCAGATATACAGTATACCAATATTTTCAATCTCACGCCTTTTTGGCTCATTGATTTGAGACTTGGATGCGAAATCCATAAGTTGAGGTTCAATTTCCAGGAAGGCTTGAATTTTAATATTAATGTCTACATTATTAAAATTTCGCTTTAATAAAACGAAAACGGGTCGTACCCAAAATGTGTCCACTTTTTATAAAACCATACATTATGTATACATATTAAACAATAATAATAATTAAGAAATTATAGATACGAATACCTTTATTTTGTAAGCTTGCCATTGCTGATAGTAGTGGCTAGAATAGTACAATATATGTATATTGAGTATTAGTATGAAAGATATAGGAAATACAAAATTCGGATGATAATAGTACGCGATTAGAATTGTACAATATATTATTATTATTACAACTAAGAGCAGAAGTCATAAGTCTTGTATATATATTATTGGCATCTGACACTACCGATAGAGGCGCTACTGCATTCACATCATGGCTGACTTTGGTAGGATATTTTTGACAGGTTCAATGGTATCTTCATGTGATATTTATTGAAACACACGGGAACACACTCTAAAATGGTCTTTAACTGTCTTTCCACTTCTAAGAACATATTCCCATGCTTGTCACAAACTCGACTATCCTACAACCGTCAGTTTCTCAAAATCTCACTAGAGGCGCTTCAGTTATTGTCAGTTGACAATACAAAAATACCTCGCATAGTCTGGTTTCGATCAGTTCGGATTCACTATGGTCCGGTTTGACAATTTCAAAATAATCTAAATTTTAATTGAGTAAAATAAAAACAAATTCTAAAAAATTAGAACACAAAATTATTTTTTATAGTTTATCTCGGAAAGTCTGATAGTAATAAATCTTTTTGTCAGGCAGTTACCAGTGGCGTGCACATTTTAAACACGTTTAAATTGGTTTTGTGTATTTCTATATTACTATTTATCATTTTATTAAACGCACGCCTGTGACCATATTTATCATATCATTAAACGCACGCCTGTCCCCATATTTATCATATCATTAAACGCACGCCTGTCCCCATATTTTTCCTCAAAATTTTAGGGTCAAATTTTTATGATCTATTGTGTTTAACCCTAGTTCGTATTCCCATATAAGATGTGCGGCACACTCGGTTGTTTTTAACAATATTTCGTTTCGAACTATTCATATTTTGTGGCCCGCTTCTGTGTGAAAAAACAATCACTTTTTACAAATAATAAATTTTATTACTATCAGTCTTTCTGAGATAGACTATAGGCGACCATATCAAAAACAGTTCTTTTTTTATCATCTAGTACTAAACAAAAAGTAGGTTTTTTTCGGCCTAGGCCGATTCGCTTAATTTTTAGATCGCTGGATGTTTGTTCAATAACAAGCGAATGCTTAAAATTATGTAGCTAATTAAAATAAATAAGTTTAATTTTTGTAATTAAAATTACTTTTGGTCGCCCAAAAAATACAATGTGCACCTTTGCTAAAAAGTTTTTTTTCGTCCTCATCATCAAATTCAGATGCGGACGAAAAAGATCCACTTTTTTGCCATGGTACACAAACAACTATTTTTATACATAAATGATCAGTTTTTCCTCTTTATACAGTCAAGTCTCTTTTTATGCGGTTTTGAAGTTGTGATACGATACATATTTCAATTATTTCTGGGGTTGCCCGTTGCATATGTAAGTATATGTATGTATGTACCAAGACACGACGAGAATGTAAACGCGGCACTAAGTTCGGTGGTTCCCCTTTTAACGTCTTAATCGTCGGTTTCACATTCACATTAGACAGCTAGACAAATTTTATTGGAACGGTTAAAAACTTGTCAGTGCATGTTATTGAAGTTGATTCCAATATTAAACGTAGCCTTACAATTCGGCGAACGATAAACAATACGATTCATTGCTACAAAGAATTGTATGAAGAGAAAAGACCAGAGAAGAAAATTGTGCAAACATCAATAATGCAAACAAATTAATTACGAAGAACATGCATTTTCTAAAATTATTTCTAATAAAGATATTTAAATTTATTAATCGCGTTTTATTTGAATAACAGGGAGAAAATTTTGTTTGAAACCAATTATAATTTTTTGTATGTATTTAGTTTCTCGATTAGTCCGGGATATTGGCGGTAACGATTACCCAAACTATGCGAGATGTTGCTGTACTAGCGCTAGAATTGTACAATATATATTGAGTATTAGTATCAAAGAAATATAATACTAATAAAAAAAGGCTTTAATTTTTATATTATTTTCTACATTATTAAAATTATCCTTTAATAAAGCGGGTCAGATTTTTAAGCATCTTTATTTACATTAGCACCAATACTAGTTAGATCTTCGTTTAGCTGATCCCTCCAATTTTTTTGAGGTCTTCCGAGTGGTTGATTTGTTCAATTTTCCTGCCCAGATTTTCTTTATTATTCTGTCTTTTTTCATTGGCATGACGTGTCCTTTCCACAGTAACCTTATACCTCTCGGTTCTTGTGTGATATTCGGTGTTGAGTACAGTCCTCAGACAACTTTGATTTTCATTCATTTTCAGATTTTCTTTATTATTCTGTCTTTTCATTGGCATGACGTGTCCTTTCCACAGTAACGTTATACCTCTCAATTCTTGTGTGATACTCGGTCTTGAGTACAGTCCTCAGATAACTTTGATTTTCATTCTTTTAATTTGAGGGTATATATTAGTCACGGACTTAGAGAACATTTTTAAAACACACATTTCTATGTTTAAATTACTTGTAGGTGCTTGTATAGTCAGCCTAAGCAAACAAAAGGTAAAAATATATGAACTAATTTGAAAAGTTTTAGGCGGGTTTCGGTCCGACCAATCAGTGACCATCATTTCCAACCAGTATACTCTTGGATAAAAGTTGATATATTATTTGCGTTTTAGTATTTATGTTCTATATATTGTGTAATATATAAAAGTTTAATTGTTGTATTTACATTTAATATAAATTTATAGATATTATATATTAGGTGATTAATATTGTTTGTCTTGGCCGCTCCACCGCAATAGTTTTTCAGCCGCTTACCTATAATGGTGAACTAGACTAAATGCATAGACCTCCTTAATACATATATATGTTGATTTTGACATTTTATTTAGAAAATTATTCAATACACATGGTATCCAACTTGGGAACACAATTTTTAATACAATTATTATTAAATGTTGATCTTAAACTAAACAGATTTTAAACAAGAGGTTTTAAAAGAAATATACAGTACGCCGCACTTGCATAAACTCATAAGCACATGTTATTTGCTCTGGTGCAAAATTGACATTTCACACAAATTTCAGTTCCTGGTATAAGTTTTTATACATAATGGAATAAAAATAGTACATTGTCATGGTCAATATTGATCACCCGGTATAATACAATATGATTGAATAAAATGCGTAGTAGATATTGAATTATATTTTTAAAAATGTGAAGTTGGCAGTTCTCTGTTGCATTGTTTTTAATCATTTCATTTCATATGTGCGTACGATGTATGTTGTTTCGATTTTTTGATTTATTTGAATGTGGTGAGTGAATATGGAAAGTTGAATATGACTATTGCTAAATATCAGCTCAATGTGCTAAATATACTATTTAAACGGCCGCCCTATCACGTGATTCGTAACCCCATTTAAACCCAATGTTATTAGTTGAACTTGGTTACTTACAAATTTACTTACAGCTGAACGCGCTCTGGATACGATGAATTTCGATTTAATCAAAGGGCGCCCAATTCGTATCATGTGGTCCCAACGTGATCCATCACTGCGTAAATCTGGCGTAGGAAACGTTTTCATCAAGAACTTGGATAAACGTATTGACAATAAAGCCATGTATGACACCTTCTCAGCTTTTGGAAATATTCTCAGTTGTAAGGTGGCTCAAGATGAAAACGGAGTTTCGAAAGGTTATGGATTCGTCCACTTCGAGACTGAAGAAGCTGCAAACAAATCCATAGAAAAAGTGAACGGTAAATACATTTTGATTTATATAATTATTTTAGATAAAACTATTTCGTTTGCTATATATACATAGTATATTACTAGTTTCTTTGTTTTACTCCAAGTTGATTACTTTGTGTGTCCTTTTTCTTATAATAAATGCACTTAAATTGCACTCTAAGTGTAAGCTTGCAATTGACTTAGGTGATATTTGCTTACTATTTGTTTCAGGCATGTTGTTGAACGATAAGAAAGTATACGTCGGTCGCTTCATTCCCCGCAAAGAACGCGAAAAGGAACTCGGCGAAAAAGCCAAGCTGTTTACTAATGTCTACGTAAAGAATTTCGGAGAAGATCTTACTGACGATATGCTGAAAAACATGTTTGAGAAATATGGCCGTATCACAAGTTATAAAATCATGAGCAAAGATGATGGAAAATCGCGTGGATTTGGATTTGTAGCTTTCGAGGACCCAGATGCAGCTGAACAAGCTGTCGTTGAACTAAATGGCAAAGAGTTAGTTGAAGGAAAACCTATGTACGTCGGCAGGGCTCAGAAGAAAGCCGAACGTCAGCAAGAACTGAAGCGCAAGTTTGAACAGCTTAAAATTGAAAGACTTCATCGCTATCAAGGTGTTAACTTGTATGTTAAAAATCTGGACGATACTATTGATGATGAACGTCTGCGCAAAGAATTCATGCCTTTTGGAACAATCACTTCTGCCAAAGTAATGTTAGAGGAAGGAAGAAGTAAGGGTTTTGGTTTTGTCTGTTTCTCTTCACCTGAGGAAGCCACTAAAGCTGTCACTGAGATGAACGGACGCATTGTAGGAACGAAGCCACTGTATGTTGCTCTTGCTCAAAGGAAGGAAGATAGAAAAGCTCATCTAGCTTCCCAATACATGCAACGCATGGCCAATATGCGTATGCATCAAATGGGACAAATGTTCCCTCAAACAGGCACCAGTGGCTATTTCGTGCCTACTCTGCCCCAACAACCCAGATTCTACGGACACGCTCAAGTGGCTCCTATTCGTGCCACACCACGCTGGCCAGCCCAGCCTCCAGTGCGCCCCAACACTCAGGGCGGCACCACCGCCTATCCTGGAATGCAGAATCCATACCGAGCTACCGCCCGCGCACCAGGTCAAGCGAGTGCAATGCGTAACGTTCCTTCAATCGCTCGTCCTATCACCGGACAACAGCCGCCTAACATGCAAGGACGACCGGGAATGGCCGGGCCAGGTGCCGTTGTCAACCCGAGCAGCCGTACGGCCAACTATAAGTACACTGCAAATATGCGCAACCCTCCGCAGCAGATGCCTTTGAACCAGGCACCACCGCCTCAGCAGGCTGTGCACATTCAGGGCCAGGAGCCACTCACTGCTACCATGTTAGCTGCAGCGCCACTTCAGGAACAGAAACAAATGTTGGGAGAACGTCTCTTCCCACTCATTCAGCGTATGTACCCCGATCTGGCAGGCAAGATTACAGGTATGCTTCTGGAGATCGACAACTCCGAGCTGCTGCACATGTTGGAACATAACGAGTCGCTCAAGGCTAAAGTGGAGGAGGCTGTCGCTGTGTTGCAGGCCCATCAAGCCAAGCAGGCCGCGGCAACTCAGATCAAGAAAGAATAACATCCACACTCATAATGTCACATAGCATATTTGCTACCTATGTGATAAAAAAAAAGATAAAGCAAAAAAATGGTTATCAGGAGAAATTTATAAGGCTTTTTTTTTCTTAAACCGATTAAATAAACATCATGTTTGATTCAATATAAAAATTATGTGGTTTCTTAATTTTCTTTAATCAGTTATGTCGAACATCAATCACGTTCAATTCAATCTTCAGTCCAGTTTATTATGGTTCATTATTTTGATAAAGGAATTTTTCATTTGTAATATTACTTATATTAATTAATCTTTGGAATTATAAGCATGTTTTAAAAATATATTTTTGTTTTGTTTCCTTTTTCTTTCCTTTTATTTTATTTAGTTTTCATGTTTGCAAATCAACGAGTTGCGTAGAATCTGGATTCGTGACCAGCTTATCCAGCTAGCGTACACTATTAGGGTAACTTGGTAGAAATGGGGTATGTATGGTAAAGAACAAATTTTATTTATTTATTTTTTTTTTTTTTTTTTTTGCAAAATTGTTACACAGAAATAAAACGTTACAGAATATTCCAACAATGATGGATTAAATGTTCTGCAATTATTATTTCTGTCGTTACATATTGTGTAAAATAAAAGGATGACGATACTTTTTATTATTTATTTACTATTTTAAAGAAGAATTATTAGTGTCACATTGATAATACGACTGATATGTGCCGTTTTACGCACTGGGAACCATGCATGCAGTAAATCTATGGTACAATGAGCAGAGTGGTGGCAGTCTTCCATCCCAGGCTAGCTTGTTGCCGTGTCCTAATCTTGTTCAAAATTGATACAATATTCTGAAATAGAAAAGTTATTGATGTTTTTATGGATGAGTGGGAGAAGACAGCCATGTTCTGTTGCCTAACAATAATGTAAGTTTATATTTACCAGAAGAATATTCTGATTAAAAAAGACGGTATTGATTAATAAATATGTATATAAAGTTTTTTGTATTGGAATTATTGGTCCTTATCAACTGTTTGTACTATAGAAAATATCAAGGCAAATAAAAGTAAAGAATGTTTTATTACTGTTGTTAAAAATACTGGTTAGTTAAATATTCTAACATTTATTTATGAAATTGTTTGACTTCATTACTATGCATAATTATGAAGAAAGTACTTCTGGTAAATGTAAATGAGATTTGCAAGGGCAGCAACGTTTTAGACAAGCGATATATTTCTGCGATAATATGATAACAACCGCCACAGTGCTCCTTTACTTTGTATAAACAGAACAAAAAAAAAAAAAAATTGGTTATAAATTTTTTATTATATTTTATAATAGTACTTATAATAGCAATAATTAATGATAAGATCCAAGATGCCCCTTCCTTTCTTTAACTTTGCGTTTTAATAAAACAATACATATTAGTAGAAGGATTAAGAGGGCAACCACGAGACCCACGAGAGTGTACATTGCTTGTCGAAATCCTGCTGCTGGGTCTGAAAAATAAAAGAAATTATTTATTAATTTCATTATTTGATCTGAAGCGAAGCACTACAGACTACATACTCCAGACAACTACCGAATCATATCTAAGAGCAGAACTCTGCCATCAAACACGACATATCATTTCAAATGATGAAATTAATCAGTAAATTTTCTTTTAATACATTGTTTCTTCTGTATGAATGTACCTGTGCCTCACTTAACGAAGTATATGTGTTCTATTTAATGTCTTATAGCATTCCTTTGTACTGCATGGCAATATATTTTCGACCAAACTGGTTTTTTTCGTTAAAATATATAGGTACATTTGTATATATGTGGACTGATTATTTTTTAAAATGCTGTTTTTGAAATGCATTTATTTACAAATACAACAATTAATGCAGATTGTAGTTCTATATACATTTACACATTTCTGAGAACACTGTATATAGATAATTTTAACGAATATCTAGTACCTAATGTAGGACGATGGTGGTTCCAATCGACCGAACATGTAACCGTGCTAAAAGTGCTATCATGTATACGGGGCATGGTCACGTATAATCAACGTAAGATGTCTTTTGGCGACAATTTGCCAAACGCTTTGAGTCTTTGCAGACTTGATAACAATTTTAAAAAAAGGTAAAAATATCGAATCTTTTCGTGCAAGTGTACTACGTGTGGAAAGATATTAGGAACTTATCAATATATGCAGGGACGTATATAACGGGTGGGTGATTTTACATAGATAACAACCTAATGTTTTTCAACACAAATAATTCCTTTTCAAAAAAATGTGTGACTGTATCAATATTTACTCATGATTACTTATTTCATGCCTCATATTTAATCTGAGAACGATATTTATTGAAATATAACATGAGTAATCGCTGATAAAGTCGCTTACTGATTAGATTCGCCTCGTTATTGTATAAAATACCTGGACTGATTTGATATTCTTGTGGTATACTATTAGTCTGACTTAACATTGTTGCCAATTGTGGCAAAAGTTCATTCCAGAAACTAATTTCACTTTGGAAATCTGTTAAGTTCGTATCAGTAAAATGCTGGTTATGTTTATTGATAATGTTATAAGGTCTCCACTGTTCTTCGTAATCATTAACGACAGGATTTCTGCAATATACATTATATTAAATTATAATAAAAAATTTTTAACGAAAATTACTTTCACTGAACGACAGAGAAAATGGGACACTATTAATTTCTGTCATGATTAGTTAAGATATGTACAATAATGAAATGACAAAGTTGAAATTATTGTGTTCCATTCACACTGTTGTTCATTTCGTTTTTATCTCACCCCTTTCTTGCAAACATTATCCATGATGTTTTTAGTTTTTGACTTAATCTTTCCTCGCTTAAAGTAAACCTGCGTCGAGCAAATTGTTGCAATAGTTGTGGTCCAAATAATAAGAGCAATTCTCCTCCAACATTGGATTCTAAAAGATGACCAAACAATTATTACAAAATACTCCCTCCGTCCGAAAATACTGTATACATTTTGATTTTTTTCTTGTCCGAAAATATGATACACATTTACAATTTTAATTAATTTGAATGATTTTATTTATGAAATAATTACAAATATCCAGTAAAACAAAGTTAACAAGGACGTGGCTGTCTCCACAGCTTGTATGGAACATGATAATGTTGCTTGTAATTGTCACTTACGATGAAGTTTTGCCTTATTAATGTACGGAATCCTATAGGAATTCCCTCCTTTTGCTAACATGATTGCTTCGAGACAAGTTTGTAATGTTAGAAAAACATTATCAAGGGATTGTATGTTTAATGCATTACATGTATTTTGTACGCATTCATTCAGTTCGTCGATTGTATTCGGTGAAACTGTATGTTGTAAGGATTGTATAGAATTGAAAAAGCTAAGATCCAATACATTTAAATCTGAACTATTTGGCGGTAGTGATTTAAGTCGATTTGGAACTTCTTCCTTGCAATTCAACACAATTTTGTTCAAAATTCGCCCTTTTATTAGAACAGCGGGTGTCACTTTAATTTATCTAAAATACGCGTTTTTTTTTTCTTTCTATGAATTACTTTTGACGTATGCAAAACTATTTGCGCTCCATTTTTTTATTAGTTGCCTAACAACCACTTATGTAGAAATAAAAACAAAAAAGGATCAACATAATAATACTTTCGTTAATCCCACATTTTTTTAAGTCATGTATACAATATTTTCGGACGGAGGGAGTACTATTTTATAAATGACAACCTGATATATTCGCAATCGATGTCTCCAAATGCAAATAGTAGGAATATATTGGATATCTGGAAGTCGACGCTAATAATTTTAATAATCTCTCAGTTGGAGCTGCGATTCTAGTATCCTTGTACAAATCGTGTGTTCTTTTTACTATCCCTTGAATATCTCCATTAACAACTGAGCTAAAGTACTTCCAAATTATAATATTTTTTATCATATTTTTGTTCGCACCGTCGAATTTATATTGCTGCATAATATTTGGTACTTCCGTTTGTTCTATTAAATTTCTAATTTGAAGATAAGTTTTTCCTTGAGCTCCCCCTGCAGAAGCACATGTTTTTATTATAATTTTGTTGATAAACAAATAATAGTTCGTTTTCTTAAATCAATAGTCTATAAAAGGATCGTGACTGTACATGCAAGAAAATCACTGTTTTTGTAAATAATTTGTAAAGGATTACGAATTTATAAAATATAATACAACAGAATCAACAAATAATATATGACCTTTACATAAATTTTTATTAGATTTTGATCGATTAAATAGCATGAATAAAATCTGTCTAATTATTAAATATACGCGGGGCAATCAAATATAAACGAGCCTATTTTTATAAGAAATTATTTTACAAGAAATATTTATACATTTCTATAAATTATTTTTCCTCGTAGTCTCCTCCTTTTAGGATGAATTTTTTCCAACGTTTGGTCAGTTTCTTTATCCCGTTTTCATTGAATGAAATTAGGCCAGCGGTTCTTAAATTGGGGTCCGTGAAACAATTTTGACATTAACTTTAATGCTAACTCATTTAATAAAAATCCTACATGGTCAAGCCTTTTAGTATTTGTTTAATTTTGGATATTATCAGGAAAAAGGTCTGTTTAAATAAAATTCAATGATTGACTAGACCGGTTTCGATAAACATTTTATCTTCTTCAGTATACTGTTATTAGCATGTATATTATTAATTTCTATTTTTAAAATGGACATTTTGAAACTGAAAATAGTTAATTCAATATTCTTTTGAAAATGATATGAGTCTGACATTAATTTGCAAGTGAATTTAATTTTATTTTGTATATGATTCGGGAACACCCTTATGTTTACATCTAATAAGAAAATGAATGTGATTCTTGTTTGATGCTATCCTTTTCGTTAATTTTTGTAGTTTGTTGTACGATATTCTGGCGTCCACCCCATGTTGTAACTCCAATTCAGCGGGAAACGACATGTCTGTATAGTTGAAATGACCCCTGTCACTTTGATGAAATTTTATAATTTCTTCAATTATCGACCTTGAAAATTTGTTTAATTTTTGATATTATCAGGAAAAAGGTCTGTTTAAATAAAATTAAATAATTGAATAGACCGGTTCCTTTTTGTATTTTTTGTTATCTAACTGGTTATTGACATAACTAAAGAATAATTAGTAAAAATTTAATTATTTTTATTCAACTGCAAATTATTTACAGAAAACATATTATAATTAGATCTATTTTGACCAATATTTGACCAAGAAATGTTTGTATGAGTTTAACGTATTATAATTTGTAACTTTTTAAATTCTTTTTCCTACTATTTTTATTCATTTTATGTTTTTTATTCTATATGCTAATAAATATGTTCGTCTCTATAAATGCGCAAGACCATTTATTAAAATAACCAGCGATACATTTTTACCAATATTTATTATAACGTAGTGCCTATGAGTCTAAAGAACGACGTAAAATGCCTAGGGTTGGGATGGGGTCCGCAAAAAAAAAATGTTGTTCAAGTGGGGGTCCTCGGACTACATAAGTTTAAGAACCCCTGAATTAGGCGGATATCTAAGTAGTTGCTCATGAACGTTTCCACTTGATCATTGTTCTCAAATCGCTCACCTCCAAGTGCGTCTTTGAGGGGCCCATACATGTGGAAATCTCAGGGCGATAAGTCTAGACCAGGGGTCGGCAACACGGCGCCCTCGCTATCGAGACACACATATACTGAGCCCAATATCCACACGAGGACCGAGAACCTTTTTTTTGCTCATCACTTGGATTTTGAGAGGTGAGGACCTTTTTTAGATTAGACGACCTTCCCAACCACGAGTGTTTACATATTTTACGTTTTTATGCGCCCTCAATAACATTTGAATTTATATTGCGCCCTTATTGACAAAAACGTTGCCGACCCCTGGTCTAGACTGTAAGGTGAATGTTCAAAAGTTTTCCAGTGCATATCCACCAGTTTTTGTTGCGTTAGATCTGCGGTGTTAGGGCCTGGCGTTGTCGTGAAAGATCATCACTCAGCAGCTTTAGAACCCAACGTAATGAGAGTTTTTTGAAGCCCATGTGCTTTCGGATGATTAATTGAACACTTCCATAGTTGACACCAAGTTTCTCTGAAATTTCAAGCACTGCTAATCGTCGATCCCGTTCCACGTACGAGAACGGCGAGAATGACTTTCATTTTCAACACGTTTACGGGCTTGCTTGAACTCGTTGCGCCAAACTTTCATCATTGGCCATGAAAGGGTCTCTTGCCCGAACTGGAATTGCAGTCTGCGGTGAATTTCGGCTGGTTTCATGTTTTCACGGGTTAGAAACTTTATAATAATACGTTGCGCAACAGAAACAGGCACACTCTTCCCATTCATCGTAAGGGCTATTAAACAGAACATTAGATAAACCGATTGGTATCCTATTGATATATACGTATCCTTACTTAACGACTCCCACCGCCACAACACACAATATGCGTTTTCGTTTATTCAATCCACAAAAATGCTCAGATTGATCTGGTGACGTCACAAGATTAGTCTGGTTGCTTCGATTTTGTTAACATTTTCGTAAGCAATATTTGTATGAAGTTAAGTAGTGACGCCTGGTGACGGTGGCGCTAACTGCAATTGTCAAATTTCTGTCGTTGCTTAGAACTGCTAGCGCATTTTGTTTAATAAATATGTGTTTATTACTAATAATAGAATTCACACAAATGGCACTTATTTCGTATATTTTGTTAAGTTACGTTTTCAACACATTCCAATTGGTTGTAAAATTCAATTTATCCGCGCTAACCCCCACCACCAGCAATCCATTAATCCCAGCAATCCTACCAGATCATCGGATTGCTTGGAAACGCTCGGATAGCTCCGGCGGATTAATCGGATTGACTAAACATAAGCTAATGTGTACACTCCGACTGACTTTACGAACGGATCGGGAGCACTCGGATCGTTCGGATTAATCTGACTGACTAAACGTAAACGCCTATTGTTGCCTTTCCCGCCGCTCAGCCAAGAAAGGCTCGTTTATATTTGATTGACCCTCGTATTATAAAATCTCACTTTTGCAGTTTTTGCTCATACTATGCAACTGATCAAAATAAAACAAAAATATCTTTATATGATCATATATTATTTGTTGATTCTATTGTACTATTTTTTCTAAATTCATAACCCTTTTTGAATTATTTACAAATACTGTGATTTCCTTGCGTGTACAGTATTACTTACAGTAATCATTTATGTAATCTGTGGTACCAATAATCATCGGAATTTGCAAATATGATCCATTTTGCAATGCTTCATAAGGTTCAACAGGTAAGTATCTATCTGACTCTGGTAAAAATGTGTCAACAACAGGTAATATGGACCAGTCGTAATCCTAGATTCTAAAATTTATAATTCATTTTTTTCTTCTCTTAATTAAACTTTACTTACCTTGCTATATTTTCCGAAAGCACGAAGTAATTCTTGTACTGATTTTGAACGCAAACATTCAATAGAATTTCTCGGCGTAGTGCTTACGCAGCCTAATTCAGCTGTTACTTTTAGGGTTAAGTCTATTGAATTTTTATTATTCCACGGTGGAAAGGAATTCCCTGACATAATTATTCCTACAATAAAAATGACAATCATCTGCAAAATTCCATAAGTAAAAATTGATTTATTAATAATGCTTGTTACAGAACAGGCGTGAAATATTTTCATATTATGCGATCCATACTTCCTTATTACGCTTTATTTAATTTGTATTTTACCTCTGTGAAACATTCCTTTGGCTCTTGGAGATGTCATATGGTATATAAGCGTCGGTGCTGAAGATGAGTGTCCAATAACTGTTACTGAATTTCTGTCTCCTCCAAATTTTTCAATATTTTCTTTGATCCAAACTAATGCCATATATTGATCTAATAATCCTAAATTTCCACGCGCTTCTGCCGTGCCTAAACAAAATGACCCGAAGATATTTTGCCTATAACTTACTGAAACTAAAACTATGCCTTCTGCTGCCAGATCATGACCTGGTATTTGAACAGGATCTGAACTGAGGTACACCATAACAGGTAAGTGCATTTTACTATTTGAATTCTGAAAACAAAAATACTTTATTAAGTTTTTTTCAAATTAAAATTAATTTTTTTAATTTTTGCCAAAATAAATAAGCCAAAGATTAGTTCTTCAGTATTTTAATAAATAATAGGATTCCAATGTCTAGATAGGCATTTTGGGGCAGAGAAGGTAAGTTCTCCGTTTCTAGACCGCCAAACATAGATATAAAGGTAAGGTGACCATACGTACCGAATTTGCCGAGACAGTCCCGAATTTCCGCCTTGCATTCCGATTTTTTTCGGAGGCAATATTTGTCCCGAATTCGGGGTTTTCGCCCCGAATTTAAGAAAAGGTATTTATTTTCAATAACCATGAAGTAACATGTGCGGATTTTTATGAAATGCTTCAAAGCAAAAAAGACATACTCAAAAAAATTCATTTTAATGAATACATTTTAAATTCACTTAAAAAAATACTGTGATTTTAATAATGTTCCTTTTAATAATATAAGCTAATTATCTGTAATTGGAAATTTTTATTTATTATAAATTATAATTATTTATTGTACATAATTTGTATTAAAAAACTTAAGTAAACAATTATAATTGAATAATTAACAACCACCCCCACCCGTCTATAAGCCCCGTCCCAAATTTTGAACTAAAAAATATGGTCACCTTACTAAAGTAAAACTGAAAATTAATCAATTGAAAGAGGAATACTTTTTTGATTATCAAATCATTTCAAAATCTTTTGATTTTTACAATTTACCGTATAAAAATAAAACATTCAATTTCTAAGGGTTCTCCTGGGTTATAAGGTGTGGGACAAGAGTATTTAGCACAAAAATCATGTTGAAATAAAGACATTTTTAAAAACTACTTTAGTAGTAATAATATTTATTCATGCCATTGGGCTTTTAAATAAGGATTCGACTTCGGTCAGATATCAAATACAAATGAATAAGTAATGAAAATGAAACACTCCTGAATTAAAAACTACTTTTCGTTCCTTATTCTACATCTTAAGGACTTTCTTTTGATACCACACGATAAATTTAAAGAAAATAATTATTTTTTCAACGACACAATATTTTAAATATTTTTCGAAAAACTAATCTGATTAAAAATTCCTATTGAATTATTATGATTCCCATCAATTATACATTGTAACTGAGATTTATTCAGATTTTTGACTAACCCCTCTGGGAAATAGTGTGGGGGACAAAAGTTTTTTGGCGAAAAATGCATATAAAATTGGAATTTTTCAAAAATAAAAATTAGTTAGTTTCATGTTTTAAGAGGTATATGTGTTTTAAAGGGTTGTATAAACAATAAACAGTTTCTACTGAACAGACACACACGAGTGACTTTGTAAGGGTTTTTGGGCATATCTACAATACCCTTAAAAGTACCGGAATATGGTTCTGGAGCCAATACACCACTAGACAAAGCCGAAAACGTTGTTATAAGAAGTGGCATATTACGTAGGAAGCTAAAATACCTTATAGTAAGGCAAAAATGTTGTAATCATACATTTGCAAATATTTCAATTAATAGTTTAATAACTAACAAAGTAATAAAACGTTATCTAAATATTAAATGTGTAATCTTAACAGTTACATTTACAATAGTGACAATCTGTATACCTAATCTAAAAATAATTATGAACACATGATAAAAAACAAGTATTTGTTACGAAATGCATTTTAATTCAAATCAGTATTAAATACCATACTAAAAAATTATTGTTAAAGAAATATAACAATGTAACAATAGTAAATAATGCTTGGCATACCATAGACGTCCAAATATTGAGATACAAACAGTCTTCTTTTTCGCTCATAGCGTAGTTGGATACATAGTAAGGACAGAGCGGTGCGTAAGATCCAGCGAATCTTGTCCCAGCCCATCCCTTATGTTTTTCAGGTACAGAAAACCTAAGTTGTCCAACAGGTGGTTCTGCATACGGTATTCCCAAAAAGGCATTAATTGTTGCCCTACTTAAGTAAACTTTAACTCCAACTAATACACCCTGGTTTAAAGACACAGTAGGTCGTAATTCTTGAAATTTATAACTGTGTAATACACTAAGATGTATTATTATTTTTATTATTGTAGGATCTATGTTACTCATTTTGTCACTGTTCAAATGAAAATGCTTTTGATTTTTGTTGACAGGATGCAATGTATTCGTTCTTCCGGTGTTTTTCATTGTTC
Organism: Liopterus haemorrhoidalis; assembly: GCA_963971575.1. Lineage (NCBI taxonomy): Eukaryota > Metazoa > Arthropoda > Insecta > Coleoptera > Dytiscidae > Liopterus > Liopterus haemorrhoidalis. The sequence goes on from OZ020614.1 coordinate 54,361,738, forward strand.
TATATCCGGTTTGATGTTTATAGAAAATATGTGATGTAAAAGTATTTAATATTCTGTACAACAGAGTTCCCTAAATGACACAATTTTGCAGTACCGTCATTTTAACTACTTAACAAACGGTTTATGGTAAATAATTATTTGAATATGGAACAGTCAAAGTAGTATGTGACGCACCGAATTTTAACACTGAAATAAAAATTAATTTCCCATGAAAATGAGTTTCTATTTCCCAGCAGCGCCGAAGATTAGTCGCCGGGGGTTAGGCGAGAACTTTGGGGGGAACTTAGAAATGTATGTTGCTACCCTGAATTCCATACGAACTTTGAAAGATGGAAACGAGCGGCCTGCAGTTCGGTCCGCCGCTTCCGTATTTTAACCCTTTGTGCCCTAGTGCAGGCCCGTACGATGGCATGGAGCAATGGAGCGACCGCTCCATGGGCCACGAGGGCACCTTTCAGATATTTCAAATTTGTTCATTTTTATAATATTTTCATAATAAAAAAAATATTATTTGCTTGTTGTATCTTTATAAATTAGTTTTTTATTTATCTTTGTTTATAAATATTACATTTTATTTCGTCGGCGTACAAATGAGTGGCGACTTTCTCGATATAAATGAAAAAATATATTGAAAAGTGACGTTACCGATGGCGGCGCTGTGCTCCACGGCAATATGGCTGTCGTGTTTAGTACTCAGCTGTCAATATGCTAATAGCAAACAGGTCAATTTAAGCACAGTACATTTTTATTTTATGAAAATGCGAGTAAATATTTGCGAATTTTTTTAATTTTAAGAAGAATACCGATAAGTGAGGCAGTATAAATAGAATAAAAGCGGCAAATTATTATCAAAGGTTTGCGGCATCTAATCAAACTTTTTTTTATCGCACCTAATTTAATGTCCCTCTCTAGCCACTGACAATAGACGTTCCCGTTTAGTAAGTGCATTATTATTCAATGTTTTGAGTTTAGTCAGTAAGATGTATTGTGCAGTTAGTGTTAGTGTATGACTTTAATAATAATATTATTAGGGTACTATTATTTCAATTTTTAATACGTATTACAATGATAGTGATCTGTAAAAAAATAGTAGTCCTGGACCCGGTAATTTGTGCCCGCTTCCCCCATTTCATGATGCTCCTGACATCGCAGACAAAAAAAAGTAGCCGTCATCCGTCATTGAAGCAACAATGGACAAGAATTACACTCAAGAGGGATATGAGTCATAATTTCTTATTATATTTGTTGTATAACATTGTAGTTGAATTTTAATAATAATATGATTAAAAATATATATATTATCTTACTAGGTATTACATATTAATATGTTTTTCATAAGAAACTGTAATATGTAATTTAATATATTTAGCTGACATTTAGTTAATTGTATATGCCATTGACAGATGGCGCAAGCTGTACTTTGACGTAAGAACAAAAAATTGCCGATAAGAAAGGTTACAAAGAGTAGTTTAGAAGCATGTGTGTACTTTGTACTTCAAAAAATTAATAGTGTTGGTTAATTTTTTAAAATACAAGTGGAAAACATGAGTACATTATGGAATAGTTTTAAAAAAGTAGCACCATTTTACTTAAAAAAGGTAGGAAACAAATTGTCATTTAAAGGAGGTTATATGTATAAATTTTTCAGATAAATTCTACCCAAAAAAGATATTTAAATTTATTGGAGTATCAAAGTAAAATTTTACTAGATAAAAATAATGTAGCAGTTCAGAAATTTTGTATGATTGATGAAAATAATACAACGGAATTAGACAAATTCAGTAAGTAATAATTTTAGATTTTTATATAACATTTTAAAAATATTTTTATTATTTTCAGATGTAAAGGAATATGTTATCAAAGCTCAAATTTTAGCCGGGGGTCGTGGAAAAGGGCACTTTGACAATGGATTTCAAGGGGGCGTACATATCACCCAAGAGTAAGTTATGATATACCATAAAATAAAAAAATATATATCATTCACAAACTAAAATAAAATCGTCATATAAGATGCCATGTGGAACTATATACTTTGTTTACATACAGAAAATAAAAACTGCAATTTAACACGGTATTTTTTTAAAACATGTATACTTAGTTATTTAGTAGCTCCTGTTCTCAATATTTGCACTAAATTTTTAATTTTTTTCTAAAAATAAGTAGTAAATAAGGATGTTTGTTTTCCCAAATGCAAACTATGCAGAATCACCAGCCTTGTAATTAAATACTTTGATAATATTCAAGGTTAGTTAGTTGCATGGTATAACAGGGTACAACAGTAAATAATCAGACTAGTTTTTATATTGTTCATTTTATCAATGTTTACAAATTTAATTTATACTTTCCTAGACTAAATTTTCAACCAGATTGTTATGGTATATCTAGGACAGTTTTGGTTTATATATTTTGTCTTGACGTCCGGAAGGATACCCAAAAAAGTTTTTTTGACTATTTGGGCGATTTTGCTCATTTCTTTAAACGTTAAAGATTTAAAGCAGTAGGTTTTTAATGTTTTTGGCTACCTGCACACTTTAAAATGTCAAATTGTGCTCACCGGCGGTGAAGGGCAGGGTGGACAAGGGCACAGGCCGAGGGCGCCAGCTCTTATGGGCGCCAAAACAAACGCTTATATATATATATATATATATATATATATATATATATTGATACAACCGACGTGGTCAGACCAATGATATCCAACAGGCGACCTAAGACCTACCGTTATTTAAAGGATTTCGCGTGTATATATGCCAGATATAGAATCTACCAGTTATAACTCTCAGGGCACACTGAGAGGGGTAAGAAAATTTCAAAGAAAAAATTCGCTATGTTTAATAAACATTATTAGACCCAGTATATGGAACCGCTTTTTCAGTATCACCTGTATAAAATAGTGTTGTACAATCGACGTTGTCAGGCCTTGCGTCGTTGCCAATTTTATCATAGTGTATAATATGATTTGTAAAGTTGAAAACATTCAAACCGACTCGTTCAGTCCTACTGTTCAGGTGTATGTTTACACTCAAGAGGGCATTATAATAAATAATAATAATATTATATGTGAAAAAACACTTGTTGATAATTCATATACGTATTTGCAATGTAACATGTGGATCAAAATGTCCTTTCTTCGGGCGGCTATGTTTTATATAAGAAAATCTCCTTTTTTCTCGACAAATGACACGTGCATTATGAATACTCAATTAACAAAAGAAGATCTGCGATTTATAATACATAAGCCATCTGAGACTGAAAGACTTTTTGATCATAAGTTAGTAATTACATTTAATATATGCCGATTATTATTTTATACATAAAATATATGCGGGGGATCCTCCTGTGCTGTTTTTTTCACGCGTTTTTGAAAATGATTACACTTCAAATTAAATAATTTTGTTACTCAATAAAATGAAGAAATATTAGTCAATACTGTCGCATACCTGACCCGAAAAGCACAGCCACTAGGTTGTACTGCGCATTAAAATATATTTTTACAAATTGTATCTTGGTTTTAATTATATTGGCGTATTATTTACGTATTTTGTTATTAAGGACATTTATTACTGTATAAATTCAGTAAACTATTACTGTCGTGATAATAAAAGGTAATATTTACAATTATATTTCTCATATGAAAAGTAAAGAGAAGTCATCATCATCATTGACGCGACAGCGCGAGATGAGTCTAGATCTCTTGATTTCAACTTTTGTGACCACATTTTCAATCTGTGTACATGTAGGAGTAATATAGACAGGATTACGTCTATTTTTTAGCGCACACAGAAATGCCCGTACAGCTTATAGCCGGTTGCTAAGCAGAGCCCGTAATTTGTCTAAATATTTTTTACACAAATTATTTTAACAATTTAATTATTATCTACTTGCGAGCGGTCAACGGCAAGCACAAACGATTTATTGCTGGCAGCCACAGGCTTGCTTGTGATAAGTAAAATTAAGCAAGATCCTTAGAATCACCGATAAACGAAATTCTATACACCAAAAAGAAGTATGCGTGTCAGGTGGATCATAAACGAGAAAAAAATAATATTTGTAAAAGGTTGTTTAATTAGACATTTTTGTTATATCTCACTGTTTTTTTTTTTTTTTTTTGAGTGCAGTTTCGGCTCTGGCAATTCTCAAATTTACGTGAGCCGAAACTACAGTCAGTGAACTAATCTGTGAAACGTAACAACAAGCATCATTTAACAACCTTTTATCTTCTAAGTGAAATTTACAAAGTTGTGGAAAATTTACATATATAAATAAAATTGGAGGTTAAATCTGTTCTTTTTAGGGTTTTGTAAAACCCTTATACCGTCATTTTGTCGTCTGTCTGTCTGTCTGTTCGGTAAAAATTGTAGCCAAACGGCTAAACCTAGAGAGTTGAAATTTGACATGCTTATACAACTCTTTGACCCGCACATAGGAAAAATACTAAAACATCTAAAAAACATATTCCCCTAAAAATATAAGCAAATATATGCTCATCGAAAAAAAAATAATTTTTTTTTACAATTCTGTGTATGGTATCAAATGAAAGCTCTTGAAACCTGAATTAACGATCAAAATTTTATTTTTGCAAAATAAATTATTTTGACGCGATTTTTGCGAGAATTGTGCAAAATTTTGTCCCACACTCTGTAGCCCAGATGGTTTAAACTAAAAATCTGAAAAAATTCTAAGTAATGTACATTGGTGTGAACCGGAATAGTAAAACAGGAATTTTTGATCAGATTATGTTTTCGGAAAATAACGCATTTTTTGTGTTTTTAGCCTAGGTTTCGAGCCTATGATATGGCATCTTAAAATTTAAAGTTAAGAGGCGAATGTAGCCACCTCCAAAGTCCATCGTTGCACGCGGGGTGCGGTGGCGAGAAGTCGTATTACGTCATTGGGGGAGTGACCAAAGTGGAAGTAGCTTACAGGGAGAGGGAAAAGTGCTAATATTTATAAATAAACCTGTATTTTTGGGAATCATAAAATATAGATTAAATATATTCGAATCAATTTGATTTTTTTTTTAATTTCAAGATATGAAAGAAAATATCAAAATTTTAATAAGTAAATAAGTAAATAAATTTTAATAAAAAATAAAGTAAATAAATTTTAATAAAAAATAAAGTAAATAAATTAAATATTTTAATAAGTTTAAATTTGTATTTGATTTATTTTTAATTTTCAATTTTACAGTGCTATACTTTTTTCAATTTCACATGACTGTTACTCAGTAAATGAATAAAAATTACAAATGTTAACACTTAACCATTCTATATTGTAATTTTATCTTTAAAATAAGCACTTGTATGTGAAAAGTGATTAATATTTATTACCAATTCTGATTTTACAGATAATTTTGTAGAAATAATAGTTTTTTTTTTATCATCAATAAATTATGTTAATAATCATAGATTCACCCCTTTAGGGGTTGATTTAACCTTTTGGTTAAACTCGATTACAGTATAACAATCCCATACGTTACCATAACAACCATGTTCTGACCATTTGGTTATAGTTAACTAAGCTTTCAGAAGCCGGCCATAATTAACTTAATTTTTGAGACCATTTTTTTGTGTCAATATGAATTTGTATTCTACCACGGAAAGTCTAAAATAAAACAGGTAAATTTGACGTCACAAACTGTTTTATTCCAAAGATCTTCTGTTACCCATTTCAACCGAATTCAAAGATATGTGTAGGAAACGAAGGCGGAGCTTAAGACTTCCTCTACTTTGATTAGATTAGTTTAAAACCACGCTACCAGATGGATACATCTCTCGATGCTTGTAAATGCCAGTATTTCATATAAATAGTGTTTCGGTGTGGGCCAAAGAATTGGTGCTAAATATTAATTAATTTTCATAAATAAGGGCTCATTTTAAAGATAAAAGTACAATCTATACGATTCTAGCTATGGAATTTGCAATTGTTATTGATTTACGGAGGGACAGTGATGTGAAGTTAGACAAAGTTTAGGACATTGTAAAACTTGAATTTAAAAATAAAACCAAATTTTAACTCTTAAATCCAACGGAGCCAATCTTTATCTTCAAATTAAAAAAAAATCAAATTGATCCGACAACATTTGGTTCAAATTCTTTGGCCCTTTCAAATGCACGTATCCGTTGAGCGTAACCCAGGTACAGTACGCTCTTAAACGTACACATAAATGTTCAATACTCAAAATGAAATGGGAACTTTTGTTTTTTACAATTATTTTTATTTTTTACAATTAAGAAAAGTAATTGTTCAAACGAGTTATTTGTAATTTGAAACCTTTTGTGTTCTTCTTTGGAATTAAGAATAAATTATGGACATTGATGTCCGTATTAGAAACATTTTCTGTGAAATATATGAACAAAGTTCAAACTTATTAAAATGTACATTTATTTGGGATTCTAATAAAAATATTAAATAAATTTAACGTCTCATTTGAAGCAGTAACATTCAGCACGCTTTAAAAAATCTATAAACTATAAAAATGTAATTATTTCTAAATTGGAAAAAAAAGAAGAATTTCATGGCGCAAATACCAAAATTTTAATTTGAACAAATTTGATACAAATCGGTTATATGCATTGTTTTCAAGTATCTACGAGTCTACCAAAACTAAATTTGAGTTTAAAGTTTTTCTGTAAGACAAATTGAAAGAAAATATTTAAGTTCTTACAATGAACTAAAATTATCATGACTGGAATGTTTATCTAGCTCATTCTATACAGTGTTGCCAGATTTAAGGCTTGACAACGTCGACTGAATTGTGCTGGTCTGACAAAGTCGGAATCGTACATTTTTTGTATAAAAAGTTATATACAAAAACTACTGTCGCGCGCTCTTCACGACAAATCAGTGAACTAAATTTGTATATAAATATACGATCTACCCTCGTATTCAGACCATTCTTGAAATTTTCTCTGTCATCGCTGCTATATAATCAGGGTGCAAGAGCTCCAAAAAACATGAAAAACGTTTTCAGACCATTCCCCTGGTCTGAAAACGTCAATTTTGGTTTGACACCGTCCATTGAATATATAGAATTGGCTTGCATAAGCGGTAAAACAAATATATATATATATATATATATATATATATATATATATATATATATATATATATATATATATATATTAAGTTTTTTTTAAGTTTTTTTTTAAGTTTTTCTATTTTTATTTAGTTCAAAAATATAATTTTTTCATTTCTATATCAGTCTCGTAGATACATATTAAATACAAAATTGAATTTAAAGATGTACACATTTATTGATTATATAATAATATTCAGTCTTCTTTTGGACTTCTGCAAAATATATAAAGCATAATATATGCATATATTTGTATATAAATAACAAAGAAAGTCCATTTTTCAATTTTCTGACCTTTTCGAAGACGCTATTTCGGAGTTTTTATAGAAATATATTTGATATATTTGAAGTTTCTTACACATCTGAAAACATCTATAACTGATTTTGGTGGCACATTTAGATATATAATGGTACCTTGACTTACAAACTTAATTTGTTCCTAAACGCGGTTCGTATCTTAAAAAGTATGTATTAGAAGAGACCCAATGGGAAATCAATTAATCCGTTCCCAGATTAAAAAATAATAAAGCCATTCCAAAAAATTTAAAAAAATATTTTTTCACTATAATAATAATAATGCTTTATATCAGTGGCGCACCCAGGAATTTTTGTTGTGGGGGGCCCGAAAGACAGAATTATTTACATTATGAATATATGAATTGCAACCTAAAAAAAAGGTCCTCAATTCTAAAATACAAGTGACGACCTAAAAAAAAAAAGGTTCTCATCTCTATTTTTAAAATTTTCTAGTGTGTTTGTGTGTTTTTATTTTTTATCCTTCTTTCTTAGGGGGGGCCTGCGCCACTGCTTTATATACTATAAATGTGCATTTTGTATACCATTACACATTAATTTTTATTTATGAAATTTTCTGTTTCACATAATTAGTATGAAAATCATCTTCCTTTAAATTGTAAAAAATGAACAACTTTCTTGTGTCTGGTTTTATGGTTCAGGAGTTTTCGAGTTGTTTCTAGTGCCAGGGAAAAAGTAAAAAAAGTATAATGTAAAACGGGCTTTGATTTATTTAAACAGAAGAACATCACGGTTCGTATTTAGAGGTCAAAATAGGATATGAAAATAGTTTGTACCTCGAAAAGTTCGTATTTCGAGAGGTTTGTAAGTCGAGGTACCACTGTATCAGCAAATTTACTTAGCCATATTTACCTTTAGTATTAGGTTAAAATGTCAAAATATTTAAATTGCAACCATCTAAATCAAAAGAATATGTTTGAAATAAGATTGCGAGCACCTAACCCCCCCTTTCGGTACGCCACTGCATATTGTAACAATAGGGCGCAGTTTGGCGGCTTTACCCCGGGCGCCAAAAGAGCTAGCGCTGGCTCTGATTATGCTTTTGCAACCCCAGTAAAAAATCCAGTTATGTAACGTTCACTACATGTAAAATCAATAGTAAATGGTAACGCTATTTATTTAAATTCTGAGTTGAATTTTAAATATACATATGTATCTATGACAATAGAAACCCACATATTTACCTATTTAAAATGTTACTCTATAATGATATAACTTTATTTTTAGGAAAATAGTCCAATAGATATACACATTTATATATAATAATAATTTATACTAATACACCTATAAATTGAAACTAACATAAGTTAATCTAGTTATTATAATTGCAATCCCTAATAATACATATCTAATACACAGATACTTAAATATTCCCTTTCATTTATTCAATTTCTAACCCTTAATATGTTTAATTTTACCCGTAAAATTTTTACGTAAAGAAATATATCTAATCCCCTGTCAAAGATATTATTCGTACAACTTTTCGTTTTTTTTAGCCGTCATAAAATATTAGATTTATTCTGGTCTCATATTCATGTTTAGTCTCGTTTCTCACTAACTATTTATCAAAATAGGATAGCAACATATTATGTTCCATTCGGTACAAAAATACCGTAACAATATACTCTATCGATTGTTTTATATCCATCCAGTTTAAACTAAGGTATATGGTATATAAAGTATGAACTGGTTTTACCAGTACAGTACTGGTTTTGTAGTCATTGGTCGTGAAATATAACCAGTACAGTTTAGGGACACAAAATCAAAAATTATTAATTTTTCAGAAAATCTAGTAATCGATCCATCCTTCAATACGTGCGTAAATACAAACAAAATACGGCCCAGCAGTGTGGCGGTCTTTTCAAAATTACTTTCTTAATATACAATATAAATAAAAGAAGTACATTTATTGCATTTTTAAATATTGGCAAAAAATAAAAGCTTACTCCGCGATATTTTTTTAACATATATTGTACGACAGCCAATATTATTTATGATGCCTGGGCAGGCACGCATCTAGAAAAATGGACTGAGGAGGGGGGGTCTATTTCTAAAAAATATCCTTTAAATAATACAAAATTTATTATTACCTTTTTACGGGGAGGTGTGATCTTATATATTAATTACATTTTAATTATAATTTGTTTTTTATCAACAAAAAAGATTATTTTATTTTCAGTAGCTTAGTTTTTATTGATTAAGTATATGATTTTTTTAGTTCCTGGGGGGGGGAGGCCCCTAAGACCCCCCTCCTATTGTACTCGCCTATGCTTAAGCTATTTTTAATGTCCTGATTTTATATTAGAAAAAATGGTCACCTTAGTTTAAACATTTCAGCATATCTGATACTCTGGTGTACGTATTGCAACTAAGAATTACCCTCATGGCTTTATTTTGCAATATATATATAAAAGAGAATTACAGAAGCTTCAACTTCCGTAATTCTCTTTTATTGCATAAATATAGTATTGTATTGCAATATTAAAAACGTGGTTGGATAATTGTACTATTTATTATAGTTTTAAAGTATACTAACAAATGATTTAAAATTTAACTTATTGTCAATAAATACATCCTGATATTTTATTCCCTTATGTATGTAATTTATAAATTATAATAATAATAAGAATAGTATAGTAGTTTTTATAAGTGGGTGTTTCGGGGTTAAAACTGTTTACTAAAAAACTTAGAATATCTCCCTTGTTATTGACTTTACAGCAAAAACGTACATAGCTAAATTTGTTTATAATACGAAAACAAATCTTTCAGGTCTATGCATTGGATGAATATTTGAGGGACCATGAATAGCTCTACCTTAAAATTTGAAATATATATATGATAGTGATGTAGAATGAACGATTATTTTCTGTTCAGTGTAATTTTATGGTAAAATTTGGCCTTGGAAATTTTGAGGGCGTCCGTTATTTATTTGACGATTTTGGCCATTCCCACCTTAATTCTTTCTTTTTCTAAAAATTACATCATTAATTTTTATTTAAATAAATTTCTTACTATTGAACTGTTTCGTAATTGTAATATTTTTTTTTCAGTCGTAAAGATGTTTTGGACATCAGTAAAAAAATGCTTGGCCATAATCTAATCACCAAACAAACTCCAAAAGACGGAATAAAAGTCCAGAAAATTATGATAGCTGAGAGTGTTAACATCGACAGGGAAACCTATGTCTGTATCCTAATGGACAGGGAAAGAAACGGCCCCGTTCTTGTTGCTTCGCCTGCTGGAGGAGTTGATATTGAAATGGTGGCAGAAAAGTATCCACATTTATTAAAGACTGTACCCATAGATATTTTTAAAGGTAAATCAATGTTACACAATAAATTAAAACATCAATTTTTAACTATAGGTAGGTCGCAAACTTACGGTGTGATTCTATAGGTCAAAAATTAACTTTAATTTGAAATAATAATTCCTACAATAAATACAAAATGTGTGTTATGTGTTTGGTCTTTGTAATTATTTGTGGAATATAAAGTCTTTCTCATTATATAACAATTTTGAGACATAATCATTCAAGATATATATAACAGTTTGAGAAGGCGCTCCACAATTACATTCTGGGGAAGATGATATACCCCACTTATTTAAAAAGTGGTTGCATGTACTGTGATCAGTTTTTACGCCATTTAGTTATTTCCACAGGTGTCTAGGGAGACAGCAGCTAGGTTAGCTATTCTTCACCCTTGTCTCGTTCCATAAACCATTCCAAATTGATTTGGTATCCAAAGGTGCCTTAAGTTTATGGTCTTGATATCACTCGTAAGGCAGGATGAGAGTCCAAGTCAGATTTAATCGACATATAATTACAGTTTGATCCTTCAAAATAACCCCGCAGAAAAAAGTTTGGAGTGGTTAAATTTTGGGGTCTTGGTGGCCAGTCGATGTCATCGCTTCTGAAGATTAACTGATCTGGCAACATTCCCAAAAATTTCAGTTGTGACTAGTGCTGTATGACATGTAGCACCATTTTGTTGAAATCACATGTTTTCAAACTCAAATCATTTAATTGATGTAACAGGAAGTTCTAGATCGTGTCATGGTGGCATTGTCACATAAGAAATAAGGACCAGTTACCCCTCCAGACCAATTTTCACACCATACTGTCATTTTGCGAGGGTGTAATGGTTACTGATAAATCACTTGTAGATTTTTATGCCCCATTAATAGCTATTTTGTTTCTTAACATAATTGCTGAGGTCGAAATGTGCTTCTTCATGATTTCTCATGAAAATCCGGGACGGATTTTTATACAACCTTTTAATAATAACAATGCGTTGTTGATTTGTAAAACACGAATTCACCATGTCCACAATGTTCGACAATTAAATATGAACTGTTAAAATTGATCCAAACCAAAATGTAAAATTAATTTTTGGCTCTCAATATAACAAAACTAGTAGAATATAACTGTAAAAGCATTGATTATAAAGACTAACCTAAGACTTTATACTTAATGGTAATAGTAATTGTCTTTGCTATTTGATTCATTCTTTTAAATTAAGCTTTTTGATTTGTAGGAATTCCTGATAAGACAGCTAAGGACATAGCTACATTTTTAGAGTTTAAAGGTCCATTAATTGACAAGGCAGCGAAACAAATTCAAAATCTTTGGAAGCTATTTGTAAATGTTGATGCAGTACAGGTTGAAATTAATCCACTTGTTGAGACTGACGATGGGCAAGTAGTTGCTGTTGATGCCAAATTGAACTTTGATGATAATGCCAAATTTAGACAACGAGATATCTTCGCTAGTGAAGATTTAACTGAAAGTGATCCTAGAGAAGTAGAGGCAGCTAAACATAATTTAAATTATATTGGAATGACTGGAAACATTGGGTAAATATAAATCTTAATAAATTCCAAAATCCAAAGGTTAATACTATTTTTTTTTTGTTTAGATGTTTGGTTAATGGAGCCGGCTTAGCTATGGCGACAATGGACATAATCAAATTATATGGAGGAGATCCTGCTAATTTCTTGGACGTAGGAGGTGGTGTCCAAGAAGATCAAGTACTTCAAGCCTTCAAAATTCTTACAAAAGACAAAAACGTTCGTTCAATTTTAGTAAATGTATTTGGAGGAATTGTCAATTGTGCCACAATTGCTAGAGGTGTTGTCGGTGCATCCAAAATAATGAACCTACACATCCCTGTGATTGTTAGGCTAGAGGGTACTAATGTAACTGAAGCTAAAGAAATTATTGAAGCATCTGGAATGGATATTTTACCAGCTGATGATTTGGATGATGCCGCACAAAAAGCAGTACAAAGTCTTAAATAATAAAATCATAAACTGAATTTATATTACCAAAATTTTATATGTTACTCTAATATTTTTGTACATTTTTGTTTACTTATAAAAATATAATTTACAGTTTATTTCAGTTTTTATTTTATTTTTTCCTAATTTGCTTAAAAGATTTTTGCGTTGAACTGTATATGATAAATTTATTGTTTTAATATTTTCGTTATTTTCTTATAATTTACTTTCACAACAGTGAAAAGTGATATTTCTAGATAACAATTTCAAATACATAAAAAGTACAAAATATTAGGATAGAGACATTAATCGTTCTGTTGATTTAGATAAACAATATTTGTAGTCAAACGTACACTAAAACTAAATGGTCAATTATCCTAACATGACCTTTTTTATAATAATTTGTTTTATATTTGTTAACTAGTCATTGGATATTTTCTACTACTATCACATATTTAAATCAATTACAACAAATACTACTGAACATTCTAAATGAAATTCATTGCAATAATGTGATTGTTACTATTTACATCTAAAGAATAGTAAGTGTATGATATATTCTCCCTTTTAGTTAAGCAAATTTGGGAGAGTAACCATACTTATTTTGTATCATATTTAGAGCTAATCTGTGATTTGTACTATATACAGATTTAGAAAAAATATACTATACTAATAATGTATATAAAAAGAAATTAAAAACAACATTTTTACTTATCTATACATTTTTTTTTCTATTTACTTCCTGAAGTTAGACTTATATCAATCAATTTGTGTTTTACTGGTTGTATAAGTTGGATATTTGTGTTTTAAATAATAATACGTAAAAATCCTACCTTTGAGATTTTGGTAAAATTACATGTATTGAAATTCTCATGAGCGCGGAGGAGACTCGATTGCCTCGGGCGGTCGGAGTCTTAAGAGGAGAGACAAATTATGTCTGTACTTATATAAAAAATCTTAGTCAAATTTGAACATAGGTAAACGGATTGTGAAAATGTATATTTGTGGGTAGGTGATTTTATTGTTTGTATTATTTTTTACTTGTCCAGTAATTGCTTATTTTCTTGATGCCGTTTAACCGGAGGCGGGTTAAAGTAATTTACGTCTTTAGGTACTTAGTTCAGGGCCGGAAGAACGCGGTAAACAAAGGCATTAGGGCGCACCGAGGTTAAAAGACTTTTTTGTTAGGTCTTCACTTGGAATTTAGAAATGAAGACTTTTTTTAAGGTCTTCACTTAAAATTTTGCCCTCTCTGGGGGCGCTTCATTAAATCTTGCATAAGGGCGCCAAAGACCCTCGCTCCGGCTCTGACTTAGTTCATTAGTGCTGTTTAATACATTAACAAACAAATTGCCGTAAATAAAATCATTTAAGAATTGTGCCTTAATTTTTAGACTATTTAGTCTATTGAAAGACGAATAAACCACAAAAATTCGTTGATATAATAATAAAACGTGAATGCAATTTTAACAAATTATTGTATAAAATTCTTATTGTGCCATCGACAGAGAACCGATAAACATATATGTATATATTTTTCACAATGTCAGCTATCAATAATGTTTTTGAACTCTTATACCAACGTATGTCCGTAGCTTTTATCTTCGTTTGTTATATTTGAATATGTTCAGATAAATGTATGTTTTGTATATGGAGCGTTTCTATTGCAGCTGTGGCAAAAACGACTGAAAAAAGCCATATTTCTTTCACAATATCCGAACAATTTGCATTGCTTAATGTAAGTTTTTATTTAGCACATTTTTGGAAAAATGTGATACCACATAATAAATTTTAAATATGTAATTATTATTTTTAAGACAAAATTAGGACATAAAATTTGATATTTTTCGAAAAACTAATCTGATCAAACCTGTTGAACTATTCTGGTTCCCATCAATGTACATTATTGAGAATTTTTTCAGTTTTTTAGATCAACTCCTCTGAGAAATTGGGTGGGGTAAAAATTATGACATTTTTAGTGAAATCTCATTGATTTTTCAAAAATAAAAATTTGTTGGTTTATCCACGCATTAAGAAGTTTCATTTGATACCCATTCAAAATTTAAAAAAATATCTATTTTTTTCGTTGAATACATTTTGTTTATATTTTTCCCGTGATGTGTTATTTTGAACTCTCAGTTTTTTTATATGAGGGTCAAAGAGTTGGACAAGCGTGCCAAATTTCAACTTTCTAGGTTGTACAGATAGGCAGGGCCCGATCTAGGGGAGCACAAGCAGAGCAACTGCCTAGAGCGGCAAATTTGGAGGTGGCAAAATTGGTAGAAATAGAAAATAAAAAATTTATAAATGTCAATAAAATTGTAAATGTTTTTGAAAAAGCGGTAATAAAGTAAGTAAATACATGTTCGAATGTAGTATCAAATTTATAAATTGTTTTTAAACACCAATATAATTATTAATTATACTAGGGAAAGGTGCGTACCTATATTATTGATCTTGAATTTTTCTTCTTTTTATTTTTTCCCAAAACTTTCATTTCATCAAAAGTTATTATATTTTACATTTTGTCTCCTATTTAGCAAATAATTTGAAACCTATATTTAAAACGGTTCCACCAAGATGATGAGATGATTAAGTTTATGACAAATAAATATCGCTTTCATGAAATCGAGAAAAACACTAACAATAATTTAATAAATCTTTCTCTGAGGGATACTCAAATATATCAGCTATACTCTCTCTCTCTGAAAGACTGATAGTAATAAATCATTTTGACAGGCAGTTACCAGTGGCGTGCACATTTTAAACACGTTTAAATTGGTTTTGTGTATTTCTATATTACTATTTATCATTTTATTAAACGTACGCCTGTGTGCTTCGCGCCATAGGGGCGGCCCTGATATCAATCATTCGATTAATCGTTGCCATCTGTAGATACATTAGTGATGTTATGTTTTTTTTCTCATACCTACAAAACTCTATAAACGCGTAAAATATATCAGGATTTCGAACCGGAACTGAACCGAAAACCGAAAAAAACCGTTATTTTTGTCGGAACGAAAACCAGAACTGAACCGAAAAAAAATATCGGTTTATTTCGGTTCAGATAATGGTTATGTGAGTGAATATAAATTACATTTTATTTAAGATTATTTTTTAAGAAAGAGGGGAGAACGACCAGAACCCCCCCCTGGCAGCGGCCTTGGTATGTATATTACAAAATAAAGAATAAAATGTTCTTCTAAATTATAGTAGAAAATAAATTTCTAATACAATTAAAAACATTTAAAAATTTATCACTCGGAACTGAACCGAAAACCGAAAAAAAAAACCGTTATTTTTGCCGGAATGAAAATCGGAACCGAACTGATATATATTTTTTTAATTGAACCGGAACGAAAACCGAAACGAAAAAAATAACGGTTCGAAGCCCTGTAATAAATTTTAAAAAACATTTTTAATTTTTTATATTTAAAAATGCTGTGCACTGTCGGGGTCCATTTATTGTTTACGCAATACAGAATACGCAAAAAATCCACATTAAAATTCTCATTAGCGAAACTAATTAAGAGGAT
Organism: Liopterus haemorrhoidalis; assembly: GCA_963971575.1. Lineage (NCBI taxonomy): Eukaryota > Metazoa > Arthropoda > Insecta > Coleoptera > Dytiscidae > Liopterus > Liopterus haemorrhoidalis. The sequence goes on from OZ020614.1 coordinate 54,377,944, forward strand.
TAATTTCTTTATTTATAATTTTGCTTGCATTTTTTTGATAATTTTGGTAGATATTACGTCATTAATCCTTCCAAATATTTCTCGTTCAGAATCGTTTAATCGTTTTGTAAGTAACAACACATGTTGACCAGTGCATTTTTTGTATAAAATACCCTTAAAGTAATAACTACCTTAAGCGCTAGTAGCCATAAATGTTGTGTGTACACATTTTTACCAGTTTTATAAAAAGTAAAATTTGAAAAAGTGCAATAGTGATGAAACAAGTTGAGTGTCTATTGAAGGGTTAAGAAGGGACATCCTATACTGAGTCGACATCCCTTGGGAGCTAATAGCCAAAGATGCTGCACACCATTTTCTCAAAATTCAAAAAATTCTGTGGATTTTAAATTTTTTGTAAGTATTGTACAGGTAAATGTTATGTTTTTTCGATTGAATATTTTTAATAGCTCTAAATATGTATGTTCCTTGGGCGCTAATAGCCGAAAATGCTACACACCATTTTCTTAAATTTACATAAATTCTGTGGATTTAAAATTTTTTTGTAAGTATTGTGAATTTTTGGAATGTTTTTACGTCTCAATATTTTTAACAGCTCTAAGTAAGTTTGTATGTTCTTTGGGCGCTAATAGCCTAAACTGCTGTACACCATTATTTCAAATTTCAAAAAATTCTGTGGATTTTAATATTTTTGTAAATATTGTGCAGGAAAATGGTTTTGAAAATGTTTTTTTGATTCAATATTTTTAATAGCTTTAAGTTTTATGTTCTTTGGGTGCTAATAGCCAAAGATGCTGCTCACTATTATTATAAATTTCAAAAAATTATGTTGTTTTTAATTTTTTTGTAAGTATTGTGTAAGTAAATTTTTGGAATGTTTTTACGTTTCAATATTTTTAACAGCTGTAAGTATGTATGTTCTTTGGGCGCTAATAGCCTAAAGTGCTGTACACCATTTTTTGAAATTTCAAAAATTCTGTGAATTTTAAATGTTTTGTAAGTATTGTGAAGGTAAATTTTTAGAATGTTTTTTCCATTTAATATTTTTAATAACTCTAAGTAAGTTTGTATGTTCTTTGGGAGCTACTAGCCAAAGATGCAACATAACTTTTTTTCAAATTTTAAAAAAATTTTAAAAAAATTACTTCTGAATTATAGTAGAAAATAAATTCCTAATACAAATAAAAGCATTTAAAAATTTATCACTCGGAACTGAACCGAAAACCGAAAAAAACCGTTATTTTTGCCGGAACGAAAACCGGAACCGAACTGATATATAATTTTTTAATTGAACCGGAACGAAAACCGAAACGAAAAAAATAACGGTTCGAAGCCCGGAAATATATAGTGCAGATGGAAAAACAGACTTTACACCAAATGGCAGCTAAACGCTAAATGATATACGAAAACTATTTCGCATTGAAGTGAAATATTGAGGATAATTCACTCTATATGGGAACAGGAATTGGAAATCCCTATCATTTAGGAAATTGCTCTAAGGAAATTTGTATTAATGCAAAAATCATGTAAATAAAGTCCGTGTAAAAACATAATTGTGTGTATAGAATACACCCTCCTCTGGTCGACCCTGAACGATCAAGAAACTATACACCACATTGTTAGTTTACGATATCTTATCCAAATCTGGGCAAAAATTCTAGCAATGTCCGGTCTGAAACCGATGTATTATTTTTGTACGATAAAAGAACTACCTCGCCCCAGGGCTTTCGTTAAATTATGCAGCTTAGTTTTGAAATATCGGTCAGGTACAGACGAAGAAAGTATTTTATTTTTTATTCCAAAGTTAAAAAGAGAAAAAAAGTGATGACGTATTTAAGTGGTCACTTATATCGTCGCAATGATGTCATACTTCTGATTTAAAATAATATGCAACCGGGTTTTTGCGATAATAAAGTATCACAACAGGGGTGTACACCATTTTTAAATTAAGAGACTGTTCTATAAAAATTGCCTATTGAGAACAGTGAATTTCAAAAGCAATAATACTTTTCCTAGAGCCTTTGAATGCTAAAAAATGTTTTATTTTTAATAATTGTATACAGTATTAATTACAGTAGGACCTCTATACTCTGTTCAAAATCAAGAAGTAGTACTCGTGCAATCAGCGGCGCACCCAGGGGGTGGCCCGGGCCCCCCTAAGAAGGGGGAAATACCAAAAATTTTTATCACTATGGTCTTACGTAAATAACTTGTATTTTACAAGTGAGGACCTTTTTTTTTTGTCATCACTTGTATTTTGTTAAATCATCACCTTTTTTTTTGTCTTCCCAAAGACTCCTCCTACCAGGAATGGAACGATTATATACTTATTTAATAGAAACTATGCAATTGAAAATTAAAATCATCTTTTTTATTAATAAAAATTAAATTATAATCAAAATTAAATTAATATATAAACCCATTAGCCTACTCCTCTCCGTAAAAAAAAACAATAATAAATTTGTTTAATTTTACGCACCTTCTTTCGAAGTGGACCCCCCCAGATCAAATTTTTGTCTCTGATTACGCAAATTACATATTTGTGTACATACCAGGGACTTGAAGCTGAATTTATTTAGGTTCAGGTTCAATAACATAAGTTTTTAGGTTCAAGAACCTAAATTTTTTCAGGTTCGGGTTCAAACTTTATGAATTTTGCACTCATTGATGAGTGCAAAATTATACTTCAATATTATTTTATTTAATAATCACAGAAAACCAACAAATTTATAATTTGTAGTAAAAAAAGTAGGGATTTTTGAATACCGACTGCTACTCCGACTCCGACTCCCAACTCCTTTCACTCGTAAATCGTAAAGTCTATTCCAAAAATTCAAGACAAATTAAAAATTCGAGATATAGAAACAATTTTTTATGTAAAATGCGACCGTGACGCAAAAATTTTCGAAAAAAATCGTGATATATAGTCCGTTCAAAGGTGAGAATGCAGTATTGCTCTTATGGCAAATGGGAGCGGTGTTGCCAAATGTTTTAAAAATGTCAAATGTGCCAATTATAATAATATGAAAAACTCGTATGATTTGCCAAAATCAACTCTTATAAAACTCAAAATAACACTCAACAAAAACAAATGGCCATTTGTAGAATACTGCGTATTCACAGATCAGCGCGTTTTAGAGCAGGCAACGTCGATAAACAAGAAAAGGATAGCGTTATTGTGTAAACCCATTAGAGAGTATGAAAAAGAACTACTCCATATCCCTGTACTGCAAACTCACCTTTGAACGCACTATAGGAAAAATTGACTTATAGAAGTTCGACTGTAATTTAAATAATAAATGAATTGTTATTGGAAAGTCACGTGGTCAAATAATATTTTTACTTTCATAGAGAAAGTATTTCTTAGTCTTTACCATTCACTATATTTTAAAAATGCATGTTAACCTATATAAGAATACTTAATTCATAATTTAAACAATTGAAAACATGCATTCTACAATTTAAATGATAACTAAAACATTTTAATATATACATAGGAAGGTAAGGTGGAAAATAATTTGAGAAAAATTCTAGGAAAGTTTCATTTGCGGTTTTTAAAAGTTCGACCTAAAAACTACAAATGTTTATTTACGCAATGTTCTTATAGCCAAGATTTTTTTTCGTAATACAGCCATATATGGTTAAGATCTTGTATATATCGTATAAGTAGAGATTGCACGTCACTTGCCAAGCGAAAAGAAACTGCTTCTGTGTCGTGCGATATCCTTTACTCACTTCAACTTTTTAATCATATCGTTTCAGTGTCCCAGAAAAATAACTTAGGTCATAAAAAATATCAATATCCATATTTAAATTATGTTATGATTAGGGTGACACGATTCTTTAATCGAAAACACAAGGAAAAGTGATGTATACCAGATAAATTTACATCTGTTTACAACATATTAGTAGATCAAGTTAAGAAGGGTATAGTAACACTATTTTTAGATACCATGTTAGCAGCAGGGATGACAACCGGAACCGATAACCCAAAAAATCTGATGGGGCACATATATGTTCAATTAATATGCCAGCACTCTTTACGCAAGGTAATCATTGCTTAATAATTGATAAAAAGGAACGAATTAAAACAATATATACAACTGAATCAACGAATAATCCATAGCAGCTATACCCAAATTTTTGTGCTCGCAACCGAACATTTAAAATTTATTATCTTAGTGACCCACTGTATCTATATCGTGTTCGAAATGCAAAAATAGTAATAAAATTACGTGAAAGATTGAAGTCGCTGCCCTATAGGTAACCTCTTTTAAGATTGCAGCGACAAAGTGGCAACATCGAAACTAACCAAATAGACAATCACAACTTTTTGACATATAGACAATACAATGTAATCTGATATTTAGAAAGAATTTATTAATATATTTGTCTTGATTTGTGTTTTCTTAGTAAATATCATATTTATGCCAAACAGATACAAAATCTAAAATTCAAATGTAACACGTGCGTCAGAACAATAATAAACTTGTCTATTTGGTTAGTTCAACATAATTCCGCCAGATAGTCTCTCTTATGACCATTTGCCTATTGGCTGTCGCATAAAATTAACGGCTCAACAGCCAACGAACGACAAGACTTACAAATTTATCACGTGAACGTTGCATGATTACTACTTCTTAACTGGGGGCCAGAGCAATTTGGGACAGGAGCAACCTAAATAATAAAATAATAGTAATATGGTAAATAGCACACAAATTAAATCTTAATTAATAATGACTTGATAGCAATAACTAATAACTGTATCTACAGATGGGTCCAAATAATTTTTCTTTTATTAGAAGTTATTTAAATATTTTAGCATTAAGCCGCATTCAGAGCTCTTAAATCAATAGCTTATACACTGTAGCCTGTACTCTTTTTACTGTGACTAGAAGTTTGTTATGTGGTAAGACGTGAAACCGTTCAGACCTTTAAATTTAATACGTTGTTCGTTGTGGATGGTGGATCATTTTCTAAACTTATAGCTAGTGAGATGTTTTAATGAGATAGATATATAAACACATTGGCTATCGCAGTATATCAGTGACACCGTAGTTATCGTATGCCTTTTCATAACCTAACATAATGTCATCATTAACAAATCTTGCTCAAAATTACAAAGACGGACAGTAAATATGATCAATTTAGGTAATTAGGTTAGGTTTAGTTAGTTAAAATCTAAGACAACAGAATTATAAAAACGATAATACACAGAAAACATTTTACGAAGCCATGTTGGTTTAAAGACATACAGATCTCGGACTATTCTTAACACATTAATTTCTTGCTGTGAACGGTACGTAAAACGTTAAAACAATGCATAAAAACATAACTTACAGCGTAACAAAGAACAGTCTACAACGTATTAATTTAAAGAGCTCTGAATGCGGCTTTACAACTGTTGCGAATTTCTTTAGGTAGGGTGTTATATTCCAGAATACCTCTATGAAAAATGTTTATAAATGTCCGGATTTAACATTTTACTGAAGATTTGTTTTTTACTGGAGACTGATTGCTTTATGTTTAAATTTGGAGTAGGTTTTCCAAGTAATTTTATTTCAGCCTTATCGGTGGAAGAACGACTAAAAAATTACTCCGTTGTTAAACTTTGCACATAATTAATTAATGAAAAAATAAAAACGCTGTTAAGGCACAGTAACATGGTAGCTGGCGTGCTAAGTTGTTGTCTCTTATGGAAACGAACTTAAATTACGTGCGTCGGTGCTGTGTTGCATTCTGAATGCAAACCAGCCTGCTAACTTATATTACGGTAGTAATTTAAGAGAAAGTACTCGGCATTTTCAAATTATATATTGTAACGAATATATTGCGTTGATTATTATTACGAAAAATCAAATATTTTTCGTTGTCTTTTTAAGGGTTTTGCAAACCTGTAACTAAAGCAAAAACCGCGACTGTTAGGGTGGCCAAAAGGCCTCTATTAAAGAAAACATGTTCTCTTAGATATTTATTTTTATTTTCTTATATCAAATTGATCTATTTTGTTCTCTTTTTTTAATTGAGAATTTTTGATTAAATCCTGATCTTATTCATATTTGTTAATAATCCAAGAATGCAGAATTTTATTCTGCAGATATTGAAAATATGCTAATACTTTTTTATAATTCCTGAATATATTAATAACGTCAAAAGGGTATTTTCGATGAATGGGGCACAATAGACCTAGGAAAGAAATAGGCTAAATGTGTCAACAGTTAAATCTATATTAGACTCTATCTCCGAAAGACTGATAGTAATAAAATTTATTATTTGTAAAAAGTTATTGTATTATCACACACAAGCGGTAAAACAAAAGCGACAAAATATGAATAGTTCGAAACGAAATATTGTTAAAAACAACCGAGTGTGCCGCACATATTATATGGGAATACGAACTAGGGTTAAACACAATAGACCATAAAAATTTGACCTTAACATTTTGAGGAAAAATATGGTCACAGGGGTGTGTTTAATGATATGATGAATATGGCCACAGGCGTGCGTTTAATAAAATGATAAATAGTAATATAGAAATACACAAAACCAATTTAAACGTGTTTAAAATGTGCACTCCACTGGTAACTGCCTGACAAAATGATTTATTACTATCAGTCTTTCAGAGATAGAGTATAACTGTGAACTGTGAGGGCGCACCCTTGGAACGATCGTACCGTTCCTGCTCTGTGAGAAGGATTTTGATTGGATATGAATTAAATTGTTATCTTAGTTGATATTTTCATTGTTTTCTGGACATGAGTTCAGTTGCACAGTTGCACATTCATTGCATCTTTTGCACCCTGTTATGGAACGGGCCTAACTGAGGTTGTACTAGAAAAACGTCTTGTGCAGTAATTTTTATGATTAAATAAAAAATAAAAATTAATTTCTGTCGGATGTTTAGAACTCTATAAAAACAAAAAAATAAAATATTATAAATAATGAAATAATAAATAAAAAAGTACTAAAATTTGATTTTAACATTAATTTCATCTTAATTTAGTTTTAACAATTAGAGAAACTAAAGGAAAAACGTTGAAATTTATTTAATCGAAAAGGAATAATTTTTCATCATGAGAATGCATGTCCTCACTCAGCAAAAATAACCCGTGAAATAATTCAGGACTTATACTGGGAAATTATTCCACATCCACCGTATTCACCCGATCTCGCGCCTTCCAATTTTCACCTATTTCTGTCTATAGAACATACACGCAGAGATAAAAAAAATCGAAATATCAGCGATGCAGTAAATCACCTCATCAGTTATTAAGTTAAAACCAGAAAACTTCTATAGAGACGGTATCGAAAAAAAATTGATGTGAAGTGTGAATTTTCACACATTTCAGGGTTTCGCAGGTATATAATAAGTGAAGGCTAATACTGAGTGTGTAGGACAAATTTGGCTTTGCAGTAATCACGGTAAAACGAATGATATTTTTAAAATATTTTATCGTCTGTTAATCTAAGAGCTTTAAAAACAAATTTTATGATAAAATATTTTTTTGTTAATTTTAATTCGAATACCTTATACCATTATTTAGGTTTCTAAATATGTGCAGTATTTTTTTTTTTATATAGCAAGGTTCATTAAGATTAGGATACGTCTTTGAGTTAGTGTGTTACATAACTATAGCTTTTGTATATTTTCAACCAAAAAACACAAAAAATGCGTTATTTTCCGAAAACATAATCTGATCAAAAATTCCTGTTGTACTATTCCGGTTCACATCAATGTACATTACTTAGAATTTTTACACATTTTTAGTTTAAACCATCTGGACTACAGGGTGTGGGCCAAAAATCGCATCAAAATAATTTATTTTGCAAAAATAAAATTTTGATCGTTAATTCACGTACTAAGGCCTTTTATTTGATACTCTACTCAGAATTAACAAAAAAATATTTCTTTTTCGATGAGCACATATTTGTTTATATTTTTAGGGGGATATGTTTTTTAGATGTTTTAGTATTTTTCTTATGTGCGGGTCAAAGAGTTGCATAAGCATGCCAAAACTCTTTTTAGGTTTAGCTGTTTGGCTACAATTTTTACCGAACAGACAGACAGACAGACAGACAGACAGACAGACAGACAGACGACAAAATGACGGTATAAGGGTTTTTTGGTCATACCTACCAAACCCTAATTAGTACAACTTTGGGAATTCGTAATAAATAATGATGGAAATTATATATTGTAATTATCCATAATAAATATTTCTAGAAAATAAAAAAATATTTTCTACTCTAAAATAATGGATTTCTTTCCAGTCCCCCTAATATATTGTCTAAGCCAGCGTTTCTCAATTGAAAACGTACCACGGACCAGTAAAATATTAAATTTTCTACCGCGGACCACAAAAAATAAATGTACTATTAAACAAATTTATTGTACATCTAGACTCTACAATATTTCAGTAATAAAAAAAAACACTGAAAAATTAACAAAAAAAGGCAGAAAGATGGTAAAAATTAATCATTTGTAAGCCTTTCGTGAAGCACTAAAATTTTGCTAAGGACCACCAGTGGACTAAGCGACATTTTGCCACAATTTGCGCTACTACTTTAAGTTTTTTGCTCATCAGATTTTCCTGCATTTTCATTTTTTTCTAGTGTATCGTTTGTTAAATATTTTGAATATCAGCCCTGTGGAGAACTATATAATTACTCTGATTCACCCTTTTTATTGTTGTAAATATATTTTGTTTAGAAACTAACGAGCTTAAGTAAATATATCGACTAATGACGATTTTCTGAATAAAACAGAAGAATAGATGATGTTACCGAATAACAAACATGAGGATGAATGTTGTAATTAAAAATTGTGAGTAATATATGTATGAGTGATTAAGACCAAGTTTTGCCAACTGATTGTTGGGAAGGGGTAGAAATATAGTGGGGTGCAATGTAGTGAACAATTCTATAAACAACTAAGTAGTGGCTCTCACGGACAGATTTACTCTATTATTAGTCCACCGTGCGAGTTTGCGTACACAGCAAGGACAAGAAGTGAGTAAAGCACACAGAACTGTCAGAACAGTTTCACTTTAAAACATACTACTTCAGAAAATCCACAATTTTCATAAATTATAACATTTAAAAAAAAGGTGTGTGTATCTGTGTGTATATTAAACTGTGAACTGTGTTACTTTAATATATATAAAAAAATTAAGTTCGTTTTATTTTCAAAAAAATGTGTTTTTGTGCGGATTTAATTGTTATAAATAAGAAAGTAAACACACTCAATTTTCCTCCCTGGCTAAATTTTTTGTTTTATATTAATCTAATATTTTTTTGTTTCGGTAATTTGATCTCGAGGCCATTATTTTACCAAAACAACAGTATTTTTGGTTTATACTGTTTATTTGAGATATAAAAATCACGTATTCTTTTTTAATTTACGACGTGCCATCACGTCGCGATGCTAAGCGTCTAAATGTTTTGTTTAAGACACAATAACGTGGCGTTAAATTAATATTGTGTTCCACTGTGTTAATTTAACAATCTCGCTCTGTTAATTTTGTGTTTAGTCAAATACAACACAATTTTATACGTGTATCTATACATTCTACATATACACACAGACATACATTTTAATTGTTGTGTTTCTTGGTGTTAAAAAAACCAGTTGAATCTTTCTGTTTTTTTCTTTTTAGGTGAGTAAAATTAAATCGCCGGCTAATGTTTATGTTTGTTTATATCTTAAAATACACCTGAATTTATGTTTAAAACATTCATTTTATAATATACGTTAAATTTTACGTTTTATTCGTTTTATGAACTTTTGTATTTAAGTAGTGTTCTATTTTTGTGTTTTTGTTATTTTGTGTGATGAATACTTTAAAAATTTGAATGTATTCCAAACTTAATTGTCACGTGCTTATAGTAACAATATTTAATTGGTGCTATCTGTATCAAAGCAGTTGCGGAATTGGGTGTTTCATATTATTACAAAATTTGGGAAATTATATTACGCCTATTTTTATCTTTAACACGTTTTTACTTAAAAAGAAATAGTGATTTTATAAATAAGTACAAACTTTCTACAATTAGAAACTCTAACAGAGATGTTACTGCGTTTTTGGACACTTTTAGGCAAAACAAATACTGTCATCCCTGTATAGGACAGCAATTATTGCCAATTAAATTTGTCGATAACAACGAAAAACACAATAACAATATTAATATATTTTTTAAACAGGTTTTTAATTAAAATTAAAATTTCTGTTGTGCTATCCTTATGGCGTGTCTAAACAGCGACATAATGTCTTTAGATAAGCACCTGTGGTTAAAATCGGGCGATTTTTCAATGACATTTCGAATAAACAAGTCCGACGATTTGGTGTTGCCTTTACAACTGTCTGTCAATACTTGTCAAACTTAAGTCCAACGATAAGCCTTTGAGCTTCTTGACAGTTACTGGAAACACTTGTCCGAACTTATGTTCTTGAAACTACCAAAGTGTTAGTCGCTCAACACTGTAGTGTAATCATTTTGCTCGGTATATACACGATAATAAATTGTTCTACTCATGTATCAGACCATTATTTATTATATAATCAAGAACTTTTTGGTATCACTAGATTTTTGTCGTGTTTTTCCATGTAAATGTCTCTTTCCAGTTTCCAAGTTAACATAGCTATGTAGAATTAAGTTATTACTATTCTGTACACGAGTATATTTGTCAACATTATAATATTTAAGTTGACACTTGTTGTGATGAATTAATTATAATTGACATTATTGACAGTCTTGCCAGTTACAGATTGATGGTTTAGATTTATAGCCAACGGTAAAATAAGAAAAATAACTTCATATTGTACCTTTGCCAACATTATTAAATAAAATTTCCAGTTAATGGACAGATGATTGATATAATATCATTGACTGATTATTTATTATTGCACGTTTAACTTCTTCACAGGCATAATTTTGTTAGAGCGCAAATAGCCATCGTTGCTGTGCGCCAAAAATTTTAACTAACTAACGCATCATTTTGTTAACTATAGGGCTCGAAATGGAAAATTTTAAAACGCCACTTTAAAATTATTGTGCGACTAAACAATACAACATTTTAATTTGTTCAATAATTTCACGAACCGGAACAATTTTTCATAATTTCATAAACAGGAACACCGTTCCGCTTTACTTTGATAGATTTCGAGCCCTGTTTTATATAATGTAACATTCAGTAGCGGCACTAGAAAGCTACTGGAGGGGCAAGCAAAGTTTTAATCAAAAAATACAAAAGACTACCAGTTGTACAACCATGTAATATTTATTGGGCTGTGTTGGCGCAAATAGCCTTTGATGCAGTGCCTGAAAATTTTCAACTAACTATACCAGCGGTCGGGGAACCGGGGTAAATTACCCCAAATGGGGTAAAAATGAAATTTTTGGGGGTAATAATGAAATTTTTCCAATTTGCTATTTTATAAACGTGTTAGTAGCGCACTAAGGAAAAGGGCGTTGAGGGGCTTGACTAAGGGGCGCCATTGCGAAGATGAGAACCTTTTTTTTTCCTCATCACTTAGATTTTGGGAGGTGAGGACCTTTTTTTTTTGCTTGTCACTAAAAATTTTTTTTTTACAATCTAATGGGGTAACGCGTTGTAAAGAAATATATCTTTGGGTAATGGGTAAAAATGTTCTCCGACTCCTGAACTATACAGTCTTGTGTTCGAAATCGGTGATGCAGTGGCATTTTTAATTAAATACGACACTTTGTAAAAATTTTAAGTTTGACACAGTAAAACAATACATTTAATATTTGAATTAGAGTAAGATTTAATAGCTTAAAATTGTTTGTATACAAGTCAGTGGCGCACAAGGAATTTTTGTTGGGGGAGGGAAGACAAAATTATTTAAATAATGAAAATACAAAGTGATGACCTAAAAAAATGGTCCTCACTTCTAAAATACAAGTGACGACCTAAAAAAAAAGGTCCTCATCTCTATTTTTAAAATTTTCTAATGTATTTTTATGGAGAGTACAGAACTATGGTTACTGTTATGCCAGTAGTTCCCAAACTTTGTCGGTTCCGGGCGCCCTTAATGTATTAAAATTTTAATGTCAATTCTCTATGAATTTTTTGATTTAGATGAATATTTGGGGATACCCTAAAACAAAAATGTATTATTATTATTATTGATTCAACAGCCAAATCATGTATGCCAAAAATAGTTTAAAATGAGAAAATAAATCTGATTTATAAAAATTATTAAAGAAGATTATTTGGGTGGGAAAGAGAGGGTTAATTATAAGGATGAAATATCTCATTTATCATTTACTTAACAGCAAAAATGAATATGAGAAATGAAACTATTCCTCTCAGTTTAATGCAGATTTTAATAAGATATATATTTGGGGAGCTATAGGGAGAGCTACCTATAAACGAAATATCTCACTTGTTATTTACTTAACATCAAAAATATATACAAAAGAGTGGTATAGAATAAAGAAACGATTATTTTGCGTTCTACTTGAAACTGAAATATTTCACTTATCATTTACGTTACAGCAAAAATATTATAACAGAAATCGTACTAAGTACGGGTACTCCAGCTAGTAATAAATATATTCGTTGGGTACGTATGCGGTTTTAGAAATCAAATACGAAAAATGCGCGTGTAGATATCTTATAGATGTGCATCTGTAGTGTCATTTTATTAATTTGATTCTTGATCGTAGGTGGAAAGTTCAATACTAAATCTTTTTAATTACCGGGGGGTAATGCTGCCAACATTTAATTGGCAAACAAAAATTTTAATTACCAAACATAGGATATCAATACAATGATTAAGTACCTATTTATCAACATAACAGTTCCGTCATAGTTTTTATTTTCTCAGTTCGGATTCAACATTTACGTAGTCTGAATTGCGAAAAAAAATATTTAATTAAATATTTTTAAAATAAGATATGAATCAAAATTTTATCGGATTTCTACTAGGTATTATGACTAATTATTTCAAAAATAAATGTATCAGCGTTTATTTTGACGGTTGGCAATGATCTACATCGGAGAGATTAAATTTTAAACGTTCCAGTTTTTCGTTTCAATTACATACAAATTTTTCAGAAATTCTGAAATACAGTGCAAGAATTTGATTAATAAATAAATATTTAAAATAAAATCAGTGATAAAAGCGAGGACCGGTTTTGATAGATGTGCAAAACGTGCGCGCACGCATGTTATATATATTTTTTCATTTTATTTATTTTACATTAGCTTATTTCTGCGACAAGGCTAATCGCCGATGGCAGGGGGCGAGCTCCTACACCTGGATGAAGGGTGAATGATTGTGAAAATGAGAGTAATTCTACCATATTATTACATAATATCACCAAGCAGGGCCGCCCCTAGCATTTGCGGGGCCTGGGGCTAAACTGGAATTGCGGGGCCCCATCTATATATATTGAATAACGATATTTTATTTAATATTAATAATTATTAATAAAGTAGACATAGGTACTTAATTCAATGAAAATATAATTTTTTTCCAACTATTTATAAAACTTGGAATAATATTTTTAATGTATTTTATTATTTTATTACTTGACGGTCGAAGTGCGGGGCCCTTAAAAGCGCGGGGCCTGGGGCAGGTGCCCCACTTGCCCCCGCATAGGGGCGGCCCTGTCACCAAGTAACTTGAACTAGCAACCTCGCAATTCAGACTGTTTTTCAGGTAAAATTATAAGGACGTAAAAATATTGCACCAAAAGTAGAAAACATTAAATTCTATATAAAAATTATCTTTTATTTTATTCTTTACGTAGCAAATCATAGATTAAACACATAAATAAAACTGTTATAGGAAATTCAATTAGAATTAATGGTGACTAGGGAACGGACGTGCTTATGCCCTGAACTTGAAATTTCATAGGCGTAGTTTTTAAAAATATTATTTTGACATCTTTTAAGCTGCGTTCAGAGCTCTTTAAATCAGATGACAGTGCATTATGCGCTGTGGATAAATTTAGTAGATAGTTTTAATGTTTACGGCAGCGTTTCTAGTTAAGGAAATTAGTGCGTTACGCATAGTGCGACATCTGTGTGTCTTTAAACCAACTACGGTGGCTTTTTTATTATCTATTATCGTTTTCCTAATTCTACTTTCCTAGATTTTTACTAACCTAACCTAACCTAATCGGCGCGATGACATTTTGTTTTTTTGGTTATGTAAAGGCATACAATGTGAACGTTCTCTACGATGTACACTGAGATCAAGATTATTAAAGTAAAGGTTGTCTCGTAACTTATGACCAATCAGAGCGTGAGAGGGAATACGTCACATGTCTGCTTAGTTCAAACTAACATACACAATTAATACAGATGTTGCATGTTTTTAAATATTTTTATTGACTATATTCATAATAGATATTTATTTCAAGACAGTTCTACTGAATAAATTATAAATAAATCCCTAAGGAAATTTTATACTGATTTATATAAAATTTAAGGTGGGTCCTCACTCCCAAAATAGAAGTAATGAGCCAAAAAAAAAAGGTCCTCACTTCCAAAATAGAAGTGATAAAACAAGTGACCAGCAAAAAAGAGGTTTATTCAGGTTTTTTTTTTTATAAAAACTAAGAGTATAGAGGATATTACTCAAAAAAAAGTATAATACTCTAAAAAAGAGTACGTCTGGTCACCCTAAGTAGATGTACATTTCAACTACCATGCAGCCTTCATCAGTAATATAATTTATTGTAGAATATAGAATAATAAAAAAAAAATTCACATTTATCCGTTACAAAATGTAGATTATATTAAGTATAGAACATATCTTCTATGGAGAGAATCAACAAATATCTATTTCACAAAAAACATATGAATTACGGGCACGTCAGCTAGTACTAGTATATATTTCTTTGGATTCTTCAAATGCTAGTCTCATAACCTTAAATAAGACACTTAAGTTAAAAAACTATTAATAATAATATAAATTGTTTTAGCAACATCTACCAATTTGCGCCACTACCATTTGATTTTTTAGAGACTTTTTCAACAGATTTTTCAGCGGTTTAATTTCTTTAACTCACCGATTGTAAAATATTTTGAATATTAGCCCTGCGGGCAACTATACAATTAGTTAATCCTTCTTATTGTTGTAAATATATTTTGTTTAGAAGCATAACAGTTTCAATTCCTTTTGTTTTTCCACGAGCCAAACCATCGAGTCTAAATCGCATTTCTTTTGTTTATTTAATTTTTTTGCGTTAACTGTTTTGATTACTTTTTGCGTCGTACTCGTCAGAAGAAATAACTATTTTTTTTTGTATAAATTGTTTAAGTGCGCTTTGTAGATTCTTTTTGGTATTTTTTTAAATTTTTGCTTGTATATACTGTGTAATTTTTTAAATAACTATATATTTATACAAAATACACAAACTTTGGACCTATAAATATAAATATTTTTCGTATTATTTTTTGACACGTACACTTAAGGCTGTTTTACATTATACTTCTCACTACACTTTCAAATTTCTGACGTCATTCAAACTTCTATCTGAAGTAAAATGCAACAGAAATAGGCATTAAACACCTTCTGTCATTTGTTACTTCTCATTGCCAACAGTTTGAAGTGACAGATTTGGTTATAAAACAGTACAGCATAAAAATAAACGTAAAATTGATACACGTGACAAAGTATCGAAACTTCAAATAAAATCTGACTGGTGATAGTTTCAAAAGTTGAGTTTGAAGTCGGATAGCATAGAAACTGAAAAAATACGCAAAAAAATCTGTAGTGCTTAGGAAAAAAGTATAATGTAAAACAGACTTTAAGCTGCTCATAAATTAGTAGATTGTAGACTAAAGCTTGTGCACTGTTGACTGTCATTAAAAAGTTTGTCATATGGTAAGGCAAACAACCGTTCAGACTTCTAAATGTAATACGTTGTATGTTGTCAATTGTGGATAGTTTTCTAATCTTTGTAGTTAGTGAGTTGTTTTAATGAGACCGACATATAAACACATTGGCTATCTCAGTCTATATCGGAGAGAACGTTCATATTGTATGCCTTTACATAACCTAACAAAATGTCATCGCGCCGTTTACAACAAATCTCGCCCAAAATTACAAAGACTAACAGTAAATATGATCAATATAGGTAATTAAGTTAGGTTTAGTTAGTAAAAATCTAGAACAGCAGAATTAGGAGAACGATAATAGATAATAAACATTTTACGAAGCCACCGTAGTTGGTTTAAAGACACACATATGTCGCACTATTCGTAACTCACTAATTTCCTTAGCTGTAAACGCTACCTTGAAAATTAAAACAATCTATTAAACATATCCATAACGCACAGTGCACAGTCAATTAATTTAAAGAGCTCTGAACGCAGCTTTAGGAATATAAAAATTGTGTTCGCAATTTAATAAGGAGCCAGAACCAGTCCTGATAATAGCTGTAGTTATTGGGTCAGAATCGTAACTAGCTTTTCTTGGGTGCTGCGCAAGTTTGCCAGGGCATCCACAGTCTATCTTGGGCCCCATTGACGATTTTCCGGCCTTCTTTAGTTCTAGGCCCTGTGCCTGCCTAATTACGGTACTGTATTGGGTGTTAGATATTTTAACTAACACACGTGCATTTTTTAAATCCTGAGGTTCACAAATCCAATTTTTATTTGCCCTATTTTACATTCTCACTATGGATTTCTTTCCGGATATGATGTAATTTGTTATATAATTAACTGTTTTCTTAACTGCGGCTTACCGCTGATAAAATTGTTATCAGAGGAAAAACCGCGTACCAAAAACTGCAAAATACTTGGTAAATTTTATTCACGTATTTACAAACTTTGACTAAAAGCTTTTATCTATAAATATAGCAGACAGTAATATATTTTTTTATAGTTTTGTGGGAAAAAGATAACGAGTTTCTTATTAAAAATAAAAATGAAACATTTCTTTAAAAATCAAATTTTATTTTTTTTATCACTATAAAATCTAACACGAAACAATATATTTATATTAAATTTACGTATCCAAAACATAAATTATGCTGATTAATTTAGGAAACAGTAAAATAGAGTTGTCTGCCAAAATGTGTATCAACAAATCTTAGGGACTCCGTTTCTTTCTGTTCCTCTCTTTTTTAGCATTGTCAGTCAGGTTGATTGTTGGCCTTATACACATTATTCATCTTGATATGTGAAGTGTACGATCTTTCCAGTTATTTTATACACCAATACCGCTGGATATATATTTTTTCTTTTTTACGGATTGTCAAATATTTAATGTTGGTAAATAGGTACAACCGGAAACCCTTATATTGTCACTCATGTATGTGTCTATCTATCTGTCTGTCTGAAATTGTACAATAAACAGTTGGTTCTAGAGCAGGAGTTCTTAAACTTATGTAGTCCGAGGAACCCCTCTTGAACAGCATTTATTTTTTGCGGACCCATCCCAACCCTAGGCATTTTACGTCGTTCTTGAGACTTAATTTCTGGCTGAATAATCTCATACGCACTACGTAAAAATGTATCTCTGGTTATTTTAATAAATGGTCTTGTGCAGTTATAGAGGAACATTTTTATTTGCATATAGAATAAAAAACATACAATTAATAAAAATAGTAGTAAAAAGAATAAAAAAAGTTACAAATTATAATACGTTAAACTCATACAAACATTTCTTGGTCAAATATTGGTCAAAATAGATCTTATTATAATATGTTTTCTGTAAATAATTTGCAGTTGAATAAAAATAATTAAATTTTTACTAATTATTGTTTAGTTATGTCAGTCACTAGTTAGATAACAACAAATACAAAAAGTCTTGACCATGCA
This sequence comes from Liopterus haemorrhoidalis, assembly GCA_963971575.1. Lineage (NCBI taxonomy): Eukaryota > Metazoa > Arthropoda > Insecta > Coleoptera > Dytiscidae > Liopterus > Liopterus haemorrhoidalis. Next base: position 54,395,744 of record OZ020614.1, read on the forward strand.
GGATTTTTATTAAATGAGTTATTTGAATAAAAGCGAAAAGTTGGGGGATGTAAAGTTAATGTCAAAATTGTTTCGCGGATCCCCGGTAATAGCTACACGGACCCCCAGGGGGTCCGCGGGGATTATGTTATTTAAATTAATACTTTAGTACTTTAAAGTTGACTATAATTTTAACATGTTTTTATCCTCTACCTGTACAATATTTTCAACATTAAAAAAAGAAATATATTCTAATAATTATTTTTCTCGAGATATCTCGAAAATTCTCGAGAAAATAAGTATAATTTTTCATTTCTCGAGAAATGAAAAATGTCGAGAAATCAGAAACACTATGCACACGGAATTTTCGAGCAGATATATTTGTTTTAAGATATCGAAGTTGTAATTTTATTTTAATTTTTTTAATTTTACTAGATTATTAAACGAAAGCACTGAATACTTAGATTAACAAAAGAATCGTTTTCAAAATTTGATGATTTTGACTCTATTAGAGTATGAAAAAATATGACCAAAAAATATTGTGTTTATCACCTTCACTTACTAGTTATCCACGAAATTCTGAAATATGTTAAAATTCACACTTCACATAAATTTTTTCTCAGGATTTATTGCCATTTTGTCCTCTCCATCTTCATCCCCTATCCAAAGACGCCGAGAGCGAGGAAAACAATAAATTCCCCACCCCTCCGGAAAAGGATAATTATGGGACCGATAACAAATAAAAAATTATGCGTAAATAAAAATTGTTCTTTATTTCTTTTGTAATATACTATATAAAATATGTCAACGTGATGTACCCATTGTTCACGCGGAAGTAACAGACATAAATACCACAAAACGTGCCAAAAATAATGACAACTGATGACAGCTAAATATATAAACAAAGTGAGCAGTCAAATAGGGTTCCAGGGCCCGGACCTATAAACACTGTTATTTCAAGTATAATTACGCACTAAAATTACGACAAAGAAATTATGCAACAAAATCAAAAATAATAAAATTGGATAGTAATATAAATCCAGTCCCGGATACTACAATCTGCCCGGGATCCCGGTAATTAGTACCGGATTTTCCCTCCTTTCAACGTCTCTGCCACTTTCCTATAGCGGTTTCTATATTTACCACAAATTAGGATAAAAAAATACATTTTTTTTACTGAAATTGTTATAAGGATATTAGCCATGCTTCGTAAATATTAAAAATATAAAAAATATACAAAATAGATTTGTTTAAATTTATTAAAAAATGTTCTTCTTTTTTATATTTATGATTATAAAATGATTAACTTATATAAAAAAACAAAATTTAACTCTTCTGCCGAGAAGATATTTTCTTTTAAAGATGCATTTTTATTACTTCCGAACAACTTCGGAACAACATAATGAAGATACGATGAATATAATATTGAATTGCAGGAAAAAATAAAAAATAATAATAATAATAAATAAGTAAATTAAATTGAAAATTTTAGTATATAATGACCTCTTCAATCCATTAGGACAGATCTGCAGCGATTATATATTGATTATTCAGTACATGAAATCTTTATTTTAAATGTGAATTTAATTAATATTCCTAGGCCAATGGTTCCCAAACTTATTTTTTCACGGAACCCTTATACCAGCGATTGCCAAACTGTGCGTTGCTGTGCCCTGGGCCCCGCGAGAACGCTGCAATATTCCTCCAACTACGTTAGTTAGACCAATGTTTTGACTTGGGGCGCCGCGCAAAAAGATACATTAAGGGCGCCGGGAGCCGAAAGAGTTTGGGTACCATTGCCTTATACAATTTTCCAAAGATCGCAGAACGTTTGCCATATCTATTATTAAAGGACCTTATTTTGCGGAAACTTAGGGTTCCGCAGAACCCGTCTGGGAAATACTGCCCTAGACAGTGTTTCTCAATCTTCTTACTCTTCCCTTTCCAGAGTTTAAATATTATGGAGGACCCTAATGGCCCTTTCTTGTATGCGAAACAACTTTTTGAATATCATGAGATGTCTCGGGGACCCCTTATGAAAATCTCAGGGAATCCAGGAGTCCGCTGAAACACTGCCCTAGACAAATCTTGTGTGCAATAAAAGCTAAGGATACCGGGCGGTAGACAACCCGCAGTACATACATACTGTGTTGGTTGCATAAACCTGGTGGTATGTACGAGTTGCATATAATAGCATTCTGCAGAACCTTGACACACAGTGACGTCATCCTGTGCCGGCAAATTGTTCAATAGGTGAAATAAAACACTGATTGAGGACACAATATAATTTGAAATAATGGGTTATGTAAAATTAAAATAATAATTTTAGCTAGAAAAACAAAAATTAGGACTTAAAATACATAACTTAGCCGACATTGGTTTGTTTTGCAACTCATTTTTATTCTTTTAAGTATAAAAATGTAATATAAAGTCTTATATTTTAAATTATATAAGCAGGGGCAACCTTAACAATTATTGTTTAATCAACGTGTGAGTCAAACTTATTCTAGTTATTAATAAAAAATAAAATCCTTTTGTGATTTAGCCGGCTCTGCGAATTAGCGGTAACATATGCAGATGAAACCGGTGTATGTACAATAAGTTGCATATGCACCATATAACACATTCAAAAATTGCTTACGTATAAAATATAGAATTTAACGCTTAATCATCAAGTTAATTCTTGCAGACGCATCAGTTTTAACAAATAACTTTAAATAAAATGTTTGCAGGTGGTGTATTTGTGAAAAACAATCACAAACTTCTACAAACGAGCACAATACATATCGGTGTTTTGATCCATCGTCATGAGCGGGGTGAAGGGGTACGATGTACCAGACAGCAGCGTGCCTGTTGAATACGATACGCCAGAGTATGACTCGCGTGCGGACGAAGAAGACGAAATGGTCGCGACCGAAAGAGAACTAGCTGAAGATGCCCAGTGGAAAAAAATACAACAAAATACGTTTACAAGATGGGCAAATGAACATCTAAAAACTGTTGAAAAACATATCGGTAACCTCGAAACTGATTTAAGCGATGGATTAAGATTGATTACTTTAATTGAAGTTTTATCTGGACACCGGCTTCCAAAACATAATAAAAGGCCTTCATTTAGGTCTCAAAAACTTGAAAATGTGTCTGTTGCTTTGAAATTTTTACAAGAGGACGAAGGGATCCGTATAGTTAATATCGGTAAGTTTATTTTATATTTTTTGTTAATTAGAATTAAGGAGTGCTCTAGAATTCCCGCAAAAATTACGTGTTTACTTTTTTAAATTCGCCGAATAAAACTTATTACAGAACAAAATTAGAATTTTAAGAAATGCTTATTTATTTAGTCTGTGCTATAATTCTTAATAAATTTTTGTGTAAAATGACAAAATAATTATATGAACATATTCCTAAAAAGGAACGAATGTTTAATTATGTTATAATCGTTATTATAATACAAAAATATATTTTTTATGTCCATTTTACTTAAGATTTAAGATTTTAAAATGTCATACGGCCTTATATAGCTTTTATAACTTTTGTAAACTATACTCTCGACAAGTCGCAAGTTTTCATTTTGTAGAATTTATGCGCTCGATTATAAGTGTAAAATGACACTTTCATTCTTGTTTTATTTTAGAATTCTAATTATGTTTGTTGAATACTTTTTATATAAAGGCAAAAATCAGAAATATGACAGTAAATCATCAAGGTAATTAATTAAATAACAAAAAAGATATGTTAAATTGAATTTTACTAAATAAATTTATATATTTTAACTCAACATTTTTTCTTCGTAATCCATTATAATATTCACTGTTTTATATATTAATTAAATTAAACTAATGACTATTCTTTGAAGATTCTTTGCGACCCCTCTTTGGTTCATAGCCTTGAATTGCGAAAAACTAGACTAGAGCTTCTGAATCTGTATTCTCCGTAGAGGTCAGCACGAGTCTAATTTTTTAAAGTTTTACCCGTTATTGCCCAACTCAAACCCGTTATTGCCTAACTCAACCCGAACCCGAAAATGTTTAAAAAATTATTTAGCCAATTTTGGACCCGAACAAATTTTTATTTCGTCCTGAGTGAAACTCTACGAGAAAAGTAATATTAAAATGATAAAAAAAATAATTTACTAATAATAATTATTATAAAAAATGTATTTCCAATACCTGCAGATTGCCCTTGGGACAGCATAATTCATATGATCCAAAATTTTTAATAACATAGCCTGAAAAAGTCATGTTTTAATCAGCAATTATTTATTGTGTTACCATCAGTTTTACCCGGTCCGGGCTCGAATATAGTCTATTTTTTATTACATTTCATTTATTATTAGGGCTTGTAACCGTTTAGAAAAATTTCCCAGGCCCATTTTAGTCTCCAGTCAATTTCCAAGAGTTCTGTATACATTTTGCCAAACTTCAAATCTTCTACACTGGATTGCCTTAGCAATCATTATGAAATTTAAGTGTACTTATATATTAACGGTTAGGATAACCTCCACAGGTTGTATATTTCTTATACAAAACTAATAATTTGAAATAAAATTAGTAATAATCTATAAATCAAATTTTGCACCGAATTTTTATCTATCTAATAGGATATTTTTAATTGTAGAAAAAAATGTTGTAAAATGTTATCGCACCGTAACTTAATAATAGATATCAGACAACAATGTTCTGTAATTATTTAAATATATTTCTTGATTTGAAATAACTTTTATATTAATATAGTTTTGTCTAGAAATGTTTAAATAATACGTCATCATTTTTTTTTACTTGTTTATATTTTAGAATCTTCGTCGAAAAATTCTATACTTTATGATATGTAATGCCAATTCTTTACGAGTTCTTTAAGAAAATTAAATAATTTTTACCCGTAGTACCTATAATGGTAACTGTGGCAGAATCAAGATGGCGGTAAAAATAGATGTATACAGGTGGGCCTCGATTTACGCCGGTGTTACGTACCGGCGCAAAATAAAGCGGCGCAAATCAAAGCAAAGAATGTTCATTCCAGAGACGGATTAACATTCTATTCGAATTAATATTTTTGTTTTTTTTTGAATTATTTTTGTTTTTTCTTTATTTATTACTTATATATATAGAAAATTATAATATTATTACAGAACATACAATACAATGCAACAATACGATACAAATAAACAAAAATTAAAACAGAAATCAAAATTATAATCAAAAATAAAAACAAAACCTTTGAAAGAATATTAAAAATTTATTTTTCTTTATTTTTTTTTTTTTCACGCAGAAGGCTTATGTAAGGTTCCATAGATGTTTTGATATTTTTTTATTATAGTTGAACTGCGTTCGCAATCATGATCTGTCTTGCAAATGTCTTAATTTTTTAATTTTATCTGCATTTTTCATTATTGTAGTCACCGTTGATGGAGGTAAGTTTAGGCATCTACAAATCTTCGGACGAGTTTCACCATTCTCTATTCTTTTAATAACTTCAATTTTTGTCTCAATCGAAATAGACCTACGTTGTTTTCTATCGTGTTTTGTAGATATATCTTCCATTGGTATTAATGAAAATTATAATTATTACTCAATAATTTTAAATTAAATTTTAAAAGTAAGTTAATAAAAATAATATAGAAAAATTAAAAATTATTAAATTTAGATTATATAAAATATTAGATTTAGATTTATTTAAATTTAAATATGTACATATCATAAAGCAGACACTCTTAAGCGAGTTAAATTTATTTTACAACTGAATACGTCTCAGTAGTGCGATTACTGCGACTGCGTAAACCACGAGACATCCCCGCTTCGACCCCTGAATTGTCGACACCCGACTCCGACGTTCAACTGTTTCAAAGCGGCGTTATTTTAAGGTCGCTGCCAACCGGCGTAAAATAAAGCGGCGTAAAATAAGGCCCACCTGTACAAGTAATTTTCACAATAGAACAAAAGACAATCTGCCGCATCGTACGTAAATATGCGTTGATAAGTTTTTAAGATGGTGCCCAGAATGCAATTTATTTATTTACAATTAAATAACAATATTTTTTACAATCGTACAATAATAAGTAGCAAGTCTGAATGTAGTGTCGGTAACATTGTGACGTCAATTTTTCCTAATGTTGTCGTGATTGGCTAACTGGGGACACCCTGTCTCTTGATTGGCTGGTAGGTGACACCCTTTCCCGTGATTGGCTAACTGGTGATATCCTGTCCCGTGATTCCCTGACCTGATATTATTTTCATAAATTTTAAAAAAAGGTTGCCCAAGTCAATACAGTTAAAATTTTTGTTTGTTTGTTAAAAACCCGTAGTTTTTGACGGGTTTAACAACCTAGTTAAAAATATTTAATATTAATATTAGATAGATAAGAATTCACTCCAATTTTTAATATTTAGATTGTTACTAATTTATTTCAGATTGTTAGCTTTGTATAAGAAATTTGTAAGAGCAATGTAAGAATTACACAAAAACTCTAGATATAATGAAAATGACATTTTATAATGAAACTCACCCTAGCCTAAAATATTTAATGTAAGTACGATTTACGAGTCGTTTATTTTTCCCATCCGTGTTTAATACTTCATTCTAAATGTTATACCTTATTCTAAAGAGCTTAATGTTCCCAGGATAATGACCTAATGTTCTGTAGGACAGGATAAAATACTGATTTTAAAATTAGTTATCAAATATTAATTTTCCATTTGTGTAAACATAGATAAGAAAGTAAATCAAAAAATTCTTGGATTTTTTTAAGAATTCAGTTTACCGTAATGTAGGTATGTCTAAACTTCAAATGTATGCGCTTGTAGATAAGCGGCAAACATAGATAAAATATTTACAATTTTGGATTACATTATTTCCTTCTTTTTTAAAAAGAAAGTAAATATCAATTATATAACATTAAAAACAGTAATTATATTGCAAAACTATAAGAATATGTATTATTTTAATGTAATTTTTAAATTACACGTTTTTTATCTTACACCATACTAACATTAATTTCAGGATGAGTAAGATTAAATATTTGGATTACAAATTTATAAATTATAGATAAGACGGGAAAAGAAGGAATTGCTCTGAATAAATTACGTAAATAATATAAGGTTTTATATGAATTGCATATACCGTCAAAGCTTCATATTCGCGGGGGATACGTTCGACTGATATGCTGCGAACACGGAAAACGTGATTACGAGACGGTAAAATCTGCAGGATTATAGGAGATAGGTTCCAAGATTACGAAAAAATTGAAGTGAAGTGTGAATTTTCACATATTTCTGGGTTTTGCAGGTATTTAATAGGTGTAAGAAGTCAATATAATACTGGATGTCTAGGAATATTTATCACATCAAAATCAACAATTTTTTTGATAATTACTTTTATTCGTTATTTGAGAACTAAGAGCTTCCATTTAATTTTTTTAAACAAAATTTAAATAATTTGCCAAATATCCCAGCGTTTTTTTCTGCATCATTTGTCAATATTTCTAGAGTCTTCACTAGATTAACAAGAAATATTTTACAGTGTAGAGTGTAATGTGGTGTGGTGCGAGTAACTCAGTTCGCGACTATTAAAAAAATATATTATTTTTTTAATATTTTTAATTCCAAAAAAATACACGCACTATATTAGCTATAAATACAAAAAATTCATAACATTATTAGCCATAATTTAATTTAAAAAAAAAAACATGAATTTCAAAACACAATAACTACCATATTTTCCAAAAACACAATCTGATCAAAAATTCCTCTTGTACGTTTCCGGCTCAGATCAATATACATTACCTATAATTTTTTCAGATTTTTGGTTTAACCCTTTTTGGACAAGAACTTTTGCTCATTTTTAGCTAAATTCGTGTTAAAAGAAATGAATTTAAAAAAACTATCTACCGTTTTGTAATCTATGTCTTAAGCGCTTTATTTTGATACTACACAATAAATATGAAAATATTTTTTTTTTCTTATCGACAATTTTTCGAAAAATTTATCTGATCAAAAATTCCTGTTACACTATTTCGGTTCCTATCAATGTTCATTACGGAGATTTTAATGGTATTAGACATTCGAATTAAAATTAACAAAAAAATATTTTAACGTAAACTTTGTTTTGGCATCCCAAATAATCATCATTTACTTACTAAATACCTGCGAAACTCTGAAATATGTGAATATTCACACTTCACATCAATTGTTTAGTTTTATTTTCTAATTGTTTATAAACATTATGTAGTAAAACCTGTATTTTATTTCGATTAAAATCGGTTTTAGAGGAATATGATAGGCGAGAACCTAAAGTACGGAAACAGTTTTTCGTTTTCATTCCGAACGTCCCTGATTTGAAGCCAAATATTTCAAAGTGTTAACTTGCAAGCTGGCGCGAGTTTCTTGCGGAAAGAGAGGGACTCCCACTCGGAGTATTTTGTTTTCATAAAGTAAATAATTCTGAAAACTTTAAAAATACTAATTATCAATACACAAAAATATAGTTATTGTAAAATTATTTTGTTTTCATGGTTAAAGTCATCTGTCCGGCTGTTACTAATCCTTAATCCGCCCCTGTAAACCACATATTATATCACATTTGATAACCTTAAGAAAATAATACTCGACAAATGATTTATGTTTTATATTTAGATATCTTAAAATATTGTTTACTTATTTAAATTCTTTTGTATAATAATATAATTCAGATTTTATTTTAAAAAATGACATAATTCAACTTATGCATATTAAATGTAGTAAAACTTGGTGGTCAAGGTAAGACGGTAGAAATTACATAGAAATTTGGCAACTAGTTTCGATATATTATATCATCCTAAGACCTAGAATATTACACTTGTGTTAAAAATATAAAAAATACGAAAATATAAACAATACACAGCTTAATGTACATTAGGTCGTTGAATATTAACTAAGTCGCCAAATTTATATGTAATTTGTACCGTTTTACCTTGGTCAGGGGTGTCTAGAGACAGGGAAAGCTGGTACAAATTACCTGGGCCCGGGACTGGATTCTTGCTTTTACAAATCACTATCCAATTTTATTATTTGTAATTTTGTTGCATATACAGTACTGCATTTACGCGAGTAATTAGTTCCACGAAAACGGCGCGTAATGAAAATCGCGTAAATAGATTAGTAAAAAGCCATGTAAAAAATATGGCACAGATGCCTATTTTTTACATGGCTTTTCTCAAATTCTTCTATCGTTGATGGTATAAAGAACCTCTCCAGAGTCTGCTGCTTACTTGCTCGTTTTCTTTCCTCTAGAATGAGTTCTTACGGTGCTATTTGAGCTTTTAATTCCCCTGCAGATTGAGCCATTTCATTCACCATCAGGATCTATGTTTTCAATAAAATCAATAGTTTTTTGAACCATAGATGTTTGTTGAATACTTTTATAATAGGCAAAAATATAAAGGCAAAAATCAGAAATATGACAGTAAATCATCAAGGTACGTTGTTTTCTGGGTTGTAAACTGGCAAGGTGCTTCTTTTTCATCATATTCTTGTTCTTCTTCACTGTTCTCTTCATGGTTTAATTCAATAGGTTCATTAGTTATTAATTCAGCATCGTGTGATTGTAAAAGTTCTTTAATATCAGAAGTATTCAAATCATTAATTCCTTCACATTCCAATTATTGTCTTGTATTTCGGCATTTCCAAAGTCAATAGTTTCTAATAAATTGTAATCGTCTATTGAGCTGGAAACACAATCAGGCCAAAGACTTTTCCAGACGACCTTCATGGTAGTGTTCTTTAAGTCTTTCCACCCATTTTCGCTATGTTATAATTGCGCTAAAATCGCGCAATGTTATTTGTTTATCCGCCTACAGCTTATTAAACATTTTTTGAAAAGTGTATTTCAAATAATATTTTTTAAAACTTGCAATTACGCTATGGGTTGTAATAATGCAGTTGTGTTAAATGCCTTGAATATTACTTAAACTTTTTCAACCGCGTTAATGTGAATTCGCGGAAATGGAGGGATCACTGTATATTTTTTAAATTTCTTAATGTAGTTGTCAATAATTGTAATTCAGAATAATAATAGTATTTATAGTAGTATGTTGGGCCCCTTTGTGGCGTTTCTGTCGGTAGCTTCCGCGTGGAGAATGTGCACCCCACGCAATGATCTTATATTTCAGGTATTACAGAAAAAATAAAGAACAATTTCTACTTATCTGCAGATTTTTATCTGTCATCAGGTCCGTAATTATCGTTTTCTAGGGGATGGACATTTCAGGGGATGAAATTATTGTTTACCCAGGCCCGGAATAATTGATTTATCGGGCCCACTCCCAGCGCTCTTGACCTTGACCACCAGCACATTCCAATTTTTACTATATACACTCTTGTTAGTAAAAATGGACCGAACACCAATTATCATGTATACTCGTATTATTAGAGAGATCTTTGAGATCTTCAAAAAAATTCATATTCATGTTTTTAAAGTTTTTAAAGATAGATTTTATATCTGTATGTTCGTCTTTTAAGCTTGTCTATTTCTTGTCAACGATAATTCAAAATTAATTGACAGATTTCAATATAACTTGAAATATGGAGTTCAGTTATAGTTCTTGAAAGCTTTACTCGGTTACTTTAAATTATCGACAAGCAATATTTTGTCAACCGCCGTGGCGTCCACGATAGTACCCTATCATTCTGGTACAAAAGGTTCAGGGTATAAATCTTGATATAGGTAAAGCCGTTATTATTGTACTTATTAATAACGAAGAAGTCGTACTTTTTACGTAAGAGGTCGTAGTTTTACGTAAGAAGTTGTACTCTTTACCGAAAGATAGAGAGGGAAGTATTGTAATCATACCACTGTCGAGTTTCAAGATTTTTAAAGATAAGCATTTATTAGGCTTTAACAATTTTCAGGGGGGGGGGGGGACCTGCCGATGGCGCAGCCACTACTCCAACTGTATTATATAGATGCCTTTTGTGTTATCTTTAAATTCTGTGATTTGTCTGAATGGTTAAATAATCATTATCATTTGTGTTATACACTAGTGCATATACACTTGTGCCAAATATTAAATCAAACGAAGATTAAGTACATTTTTTGCAAAAACGCTGAAGATTTTTTTGGCGTGTTTTAAGCTATCACAGGTTTACCTTCAATTTGTTCCTTTTTGGTGGTATGTTAATAAGCGGTAATATTTTATGTTGACATTAAATTATGTGTTTCGGTCAAAAGTACATCTACTATGGCATGAAAACAAAAACAATTCATCTGCCCGTCCTTGAGACCAATTCCCGTTTACTGAAGTAACGTAACCACAATGTGAGCATAACGTGACGCAATCATTACACCGAATGACAGAATGACCAACCGGAGAATCCGATAGCATCCAATAATGGTGTCAGTTTAATTCATAGCGTTACATAGACCTAGTTTTAGGCTATTCAATGATACGTCTCTATTCTCTATGAAATGATCTCCACTTGCAGGACCGGAATTACTATTAAACGTAAGAAACTAGAACTGGTGTTAGTACAACCAGCGAATTCATAAACGGAATCATACCGCAACATAACAAATTTTAAGGTTTTTATTATAAAATAATGAGGAGTATAATATTAATATTATAATGAGGAGAAAAACGAAAATCTCATGTCAAAAATGTTACACACTGAGGCAGTGGTGGGCTGCCAAAACCAGACAACCGTTTTATTTCAGGGAGAAAATTTTACATCCCAAATATTTTAGAAATATTTAGTAAAGACTATAGCAATTCTTTTTATTATTGCACTTCAATATTTTGCGTTATGTATAAAAATAGTTTACAAAAAAGCTTATATAATTTAAACAAAAGCGTTAACTTAACATCAGTATCTCTTGTGAAAATATCTATAAATTCTTAATAGACGATCCAGTTTTGTTAAGCTGGGTCCACATTAACAAACCAATCCTAATGTATCACGTAAGGTAATACGCCGCGTAACATTTTGGTCTGGTTTGGACGAGATCACGCGCACTAGCCAAGCCGATTGAAAATCTGCTCTGTGTCGGTTTTTGTTATGAACACAAAGGAAATCGCCGAATTTGTCTGGGCTTGATCGGACTGTTTACAGTACGTTCGTAACACGTAAATTTCAAGCGATCATTACCTTACGCTTAAAATTGCTTCCACTGTTGTCACGTCCATCTTACTTCTCTCATTTGTCCATTAAATTGACTTTAGCGAAAAAAATCTTTCAACGGGAGTATATTGAGCAAGAATGCTGAACAAGTAGTTACAAAATTTGAGCTACTCAGAATATTGTTCTTTAAATTTGATTTGTTTTAATATAACCGTCTTTTTAATAGTAAGATTTCTTGTACCACAGTCTTGTTTTCTTCTACAAAATATTTCTGAGAAGAGTAGTAGTACCTGATTCGTTCTCGTAACAATCGATGTTCTTAGTTTTTAAATACGTACAGCTACTCTCAGTTTTTTACCAATATGCCATTTCGTTTGAAACCATCCACATAAACGTAACTAGTTCTCAAGCGAGTTATCTCTTTATCGATATAAGTTACATTATTCTCCTCCTCCGAGCATGCTCCCACTAGCACTTATTAAACGGGACAGTCCCGTATATATGAGACGTCTGGTAAGCCTACCCTATCTGTAAAATTAATAGTAACTATGTACATAGAAGTACACTTAAAGTTTTCCCGTTAAATTTGCTCAAGTTACTATAGCAATGATAATCCTGTTACATTCTCTGAATCACATAATTCAATAAATTTGTAAGGTATGTAAAATTATTAAATAACTTTAATAGTTTAAATATGTTACCAAGGAATATGTGTTTAAAAACTCCGGTCAGACAGTATGGAAATGTGTAGAATGTCAGAGCAACAATGTCGTCGGACCAAAGAACTTTCTCTTGGAGCGAGAAGCCGGTTATCAATATACATATACTTACAGACCCGTCTTTAGCTTTTTTTATAACTCTAGATTAAGTTTTTGGTTTCGAATCATAGGATATTCAGTTATCCTGAATAATAGTAATAATAATATAGTCCTTTCTGATACGAAATTTTATACGAAATACTGAAAAAAGTATTTAGGCTTACGTGCAACCAGAATCCATTTATTGTTGAATATTCTATTATAAAAGAAGCGGATAGATAAATTCATCTACCTCGGCAGTGTAATTAGCTGTCAAGAAGGAACATTGTCTGATGAACTGTATCCGGAAAGCCGCGCATGATTTTGGCACACTCCGGAAAGTGTAGAAGTCACTCCATCTCTACAAAACTCTCACTCCGTATCTTTCGTAGCAACGTTCTTTCCGTACTTCTGTAAGGATGTGAACTATGCCGTATAATAATCTATGTTCTTCGTGTTTTTAGAGGCCTTTTCCTCTCACAAAAAGTCAATTTCTGTCAGGAGATCGAATTTTATCTCAATGAGATCTATGCAGAATACAGACAGCAGTTTAGTCGGTTCTTTGCACATTGTGAGGGCGCTCGATCTGTTGTAGATTCTACGGCCGCAGATTGCCAATGTTTCTGATGCAGTCATGTGCATTTATCTCCATTGAACGACGTGTCTCAAAAGTAATTAAAGTTGTGCAGTGGCATACGCAGGGGGGATTAGGGGGATAATTCGAAAAGTATTAAAATTATAATTACCGCATTTCAAAACTGTGCCCTTTCCAATACGTATAAATTGTTGTGAAATGTCCCCTCCCGAAATATTTTTCTGCGTACGCCACTGAAGTTGCGAGTAGTGGTGTGTCACGACAGGATTGCTTAATGCAGAAAAAAATCCGGACCATATAATGATCTAATGATGTTTGTTTACGAACATGAATTTAGCGGAAAAGGGGCGTTTCATTTCCAGGCAACACGAAGAGCAACAATGTGTGCGATTTTTTGGTGATTGGTTAAAAATACTAGAATTCATGCGCAAAAAATTGACAAGTTTGATCATGATATAAACAGAAGAATGACATTTACATGGAGGTTAATTCATATGGCTGTAAAATATCCTGGACTCTGGCTGCCTGGCACGGCAACCCTGACCACAGGGCTAAATGGGCTACAGCCCCGGGGCTACAGCCTTTTGGGGGCGGCATTTTGGCATTTTTATTGGTGTTATGTACAGAACGGGGCACTTGCCAGGGGCGATTGCAGAGGTGAGGACCTTTTTTTTGTTTTGCTCTTCACTTGGATTTGGGAAAGTCAGGACCTTTGTTTTTTGTTTAATTAATTTACTTTATTTGCCAAGGGCGCCAAAAATATTGCTACGGTTCTGGTTATGTATTTTCTTATAAAGTGGGGCGCATTATTTTTAGTAGCCCACGGGCGTCGAATATTTTAAGGCCCTGCTGCCTGGAGAAACGTATTTCTTGCAATACTTATAGATGCGCTAATCAATGAAGAAGAGGAAAACTTTATATTTGAAGCAAATAATCTTGAACGTAATGTTTTTAGAGTGAATAATTGAATTGTAGGCACATTTTAATCAAAATTTTAACAACACTGTATTAAAATTACATAGGTATTTATTTTAGGATACAAAATGAAAAAATAAGCAAAAATTATTTAAAATCAGTAATACCAAGGTTTAATCCTAATACATTTAAATACTAAATGAAAACTAACAGAACTGCAGTCAAATATTACTTTTCAACCCCACCACATTCATTCCAGTGGTTCGACCACAAATTGTCGAATAAGTAGAAGGAATAGAATGAGAATATTGTCGCAATAAAACACGTATTCTGATTAAACTGAAACCAGAACTGGCACAACAAAACGCACCCAATGAGATTCAACTTGGAAGACTTAATTCCTTTCAGGATTAATTCTGGTGTGACGAAATACCATTTAGTGAAGTGTAGTTTTTGTTTAAGTATGTTATTCTATTCAACTTTGTAAAATTGTAGATATATTCCCATAATTATTTTTGACATATCGTTGTTTTTGATAGAAAATTGGTATATTATCTAACTATTGTTTTTTATAATGACAAAAATAGTAGTCATGTTTATAAATAGAAGAACGACCTAGTAATAAATTAATTAACAAGACACGATGCATTGGTGGAATACTGCATTTATTACTATTTAGCAATTAAATGATACAAGGCTAACAAGTTAAATTTACAATTTTCTTTTTAAATCATTTCTATATTTTTTGTATATCTGTGCATATGTTTAAGAGATAAATCTTTAATGCCTTTCTATTATTGAAATTTTATTTAGTTTTATAATCATTTTAAGGCTAACTAGGGCTACCATGGCAGTGGCGGACTGGACCGGCGGGACACCGGGAGCGATCCTGGTAGTTACAATTGAAGCCGTGAGGCCGGCATAAAAATCTTTTTAGGATTTTCTAGGTATGACCAACAAAAAACCCTTATAAACAACATCTAAGATTCGGTTTAAGAATAACCCGCAACTAACTCGAAAAAGATAACAATGACTTTAAAAAATCTAACCGTCTTTTTCTATCGAAAATTAATCTGTCCATGGAAATAAGTCTGATTTTCAAAAGAAAAATTGACGAAGCAATTTCCTGAATGTCAAAACGATTTAAATGATCTGTTAAAGACAGCGAAACAAGAAAAATAACTAAGTTCTTTAAGCCACTTCCTGAATTGATAATAATTTAGTTTCAATTTGTTAATGTAAGTCTAATTAAAAGTATTTTGTAATCATTTATCCCATTTATTAGGGTTTTGTAGGTATGACCACCAAAAAACCCTCATAACGTCACCCATGTGTCTGTCTGTACGGTAGAAATTGTAGCCAATCGGCTGAACATAGAAAGTTGAAATTTAGCATACTTGTACAACTGTTTGACCCACATATAGGAAAAGTATAGAGAGTTCAAAAAAAATACAGCGCGGGATAAATATAAACAAATATGTATTACTATTTCTATAGATCAAGTCGTGGGAGCAATAATGACTAACCAATAATATCACACTTTAAAAATGCCTGACAGTAAAAGCAAGATGAATTGAGACAATTTTGGTTTACTGGAGTCAGAGTTGGAGTCGGTAAAAATGTACCAGTTGGTAAAATTGTAAACAACCTGTAAGCTGGAGAAATGGAGGCCACTAATTGTTTTCAAACCACTGCTGCGTAGTCTTCACCTTAAGGACTAGCGCTGAATCTTACTGGAAGCTCCAGTGGTGACCAGTGAAGAGGGAGTTGTTCATTACTTTAGCTATCGACTTCAACACGGTTTTCTAGAAGATTCTGACCTTGGATTTTACTCCTTTCTCGTAAAAAATGAAGCTTAACTGTCATAGATCCCGCCCCATCAAACCATTACTGAAGCAGGGTAATGGTCCCTCTGGATTGTCGGTGCTTTCTTACAAGCTTCTCGTGAACTTGTAGCGGTTGAATATCTCCTCAATATTAAAAATATTTTCATAAAAATCTTTTCGAAAAACCCTTCGTAATTCTGCTGACGAGTAACCGCAGAGACTAAAACCCTGTTTAACGGCCAGAAGTGGTATTTCTGAAAACTGATTGGAGACTCTTATTTAAGACGCATCTATGTACAAGCTAAATACACACGACTGCATCCCAAACCCTGGCGATATGCAGACGCGGAAATTACGCTAGATCCAGTGCCCGCACAATGGGGAGTGACAAAAGCAGCACTGCTTTCTGTATCCTGCAGATCAAAGAGGTAG